>JXPH01008121.1:0-11033 GCA_001014845.1 Mochlonyx cinctipes | reverse complement strand
AGTCAAATTTACGGAATTTTCTGTCATTTTAACTGGAAGGGTCAGTTGATTTCTGTGGATGTTGGTCCAGGTTTACTGTTTTTCAGACAAAAACCTACGAGATCTTTTGGTAATAAAATAACTAAACGCTCAAAATTTGTTACGAACTAGGAATGTCAGGCAATTTTGACATTTGCCCGGGTACACCATAAAGCGCTTTTCAGAAACTCTCAACAGGTGACGATACTTGGAAACTTATTATTACTGATTTTTCATTTCTAGTTACTGAATATTTATTTAGTACAATTTACTGATTTTTTCCTTAAATTTAACTGAATTTGTCAGTTAATTTGATCTAACACCTTCAGAAATTAACTGATCCATCCAGTTAAAACGACAGAAAGTTCCGTTAAATTTATTGATCGATTCGGTAAGTTTGACTGACGTAAATAATAATTTCTACTCATTTTTTCCATTAAAAATTTCAAAAAAAAAAACATTATGATCTATAAACAATTATGTTGTCAAAAATACAAGAACCAGGCCGATACAGGTTCATGACTTTAACTTCTATAGTTTTTAATAACTTATGTCCATGAAAATTTCTAACAGTTTGTTTGATTACGTTAGAATTTATTACGATTTTTCGTTGAAATTACACACATTTGTATGGGAGCCCACAGTAGACTTTGGCCGATTTGACTCAAAATTGGTAGGCTGATTTGAGACAATAATTAATGGCCATGACCAAAATTTCAGCCATTTTGATTGATTACGTTAGAATTTATTGGGATTCTTTTGATCCAAATTAGAAAAATTTGTATGGTAGCCTACAGTAGGCTTTGGACGATTAATACCAAAAACAACAGCAAGAATATTTTTAAATTTTTATGAAATTTTCAATTCGATAGGGCGTGTGATTGACGTTGGAGGACAGCGAAAACGAGGGGGCGTTATGGTTAAACGGGTGATTTTGACAACTATATTCCGTATATTGACCACCAGGTGCATATGAAAACGGAAAACGATTCCCGTAACGCCATCTTTTCAAAAATAGAATACATTAAAAAAATATTAGTTTTGATCACGTCCCATATTGGTCAATAATTGCGACCGCTATCTTTGGAGAAAAAATGTACACAGGAAACAATCAACAATTCACAATCCACAAACCGACATACAGACATCCAACCAATTTTGATCGCAAATGATTCCTAGAGGTCCAAAACGTGTTTTAAAATTTATTCGGGCGAATTTCATTTTTGGACCAAATGCATGACTTTCACTTCTAGAAGTTAAAGTAAAAATATAATGTAAAAATTCAGTTAAGTTTATTTACAAAATCAGTTAAAAATAAGGAATCATCCACTGAACGACTTAGATAATTTCTCTTGGTGTTGATGAAAATTAAAAAGCCTATTCCGTTGTCCATGTCCACTTTACAGACTGATTACAGATTGCTGAGCTTGAGGTACGTAACCTTGAGAGGGAGACTTGCAGCCATGTTAGCATGCAGAATACTTAGCCTTTTGCCCGATCGAGCAGATGTTGAAAGGTTCACTACTTTTTGGGTTAATAGAGGTCTGTGATAGGAAACGCCAATCAAAATATTCGTGTGGTAAAGTAAAAATTGCATACTTCGTGTAAGAGCCAAAACCGATTTTTAATATTCTGTCATAATGTAATTTTCAATATTATTGGTGCGAGCTGCAGATCCACTTTAGTTTTACAATGGTCAAATCTCATGCATTTTGAGTTATCTGTTTCTATGAAGGGTAGCGTTTTTAATCTCTTGTTATTAACTCTTTTAAATTCATTTGACTGCAAATATGCAAAATTCTAGTGGTTTTCTCCCTCTTCAAAAATAAAATGGTAACAATAAAGCCATAGAAAAATAAATAAACAATAATAGTAAAGGTGCACAAAAGAATACTCACTTCTAATTTATAAGAATAACAAGTTAAGATGCGCTCACTCGATTAAACATGTCGTCCTCCAGTCAGATCTAGATATTTGCTATGCTATCTGTAATTGCATAAAATATGCAAATGAAACTTTCTAAGCAAATTTCCTTTTGTTTGCATTTTGCACGATGATGAATCACTAGAAAAAATTAAAAACATCACTTTTCGTTTATTCCATCATCATCATTTCATGCCGTGTAGTACAATATTTAAAGTGAGATTGAGATAAGAGGGTTGATTTAAATTCATAGATTAATAACAATGAGGCTGTTTTTTAAGATGAGTTGATGAGAGATGAGGGTACAGTGAACCAAACAGAGAACACAATGAATAATAATAACATCTTGAATATTACTTTGTTTGCTGTCTGGTCGGTTGCCTTGTGTCTTTGTCAAATATGGATAAGGAGAATGGCTGGACATTGTAAAAATTCTGAAATCCAGAAGATCGCTCCTCTTACCCGAAAGTTTGAAACCAAATAAAAATTATGTTGCCCCAAAATTATTCAACGATTCAACCCCATTTTTGGGTTCAAAATTTTATAACGTTTTGTCGAATAAAATAGCACTAGACCCAAAATATCTACAAGGATGTATCTTCAAAGATCCTTCTTCAAGTCCTCTAAATCCTTAAAAAACATACCTTACGGCAATTTACGAATAGAGAAGAAGACAAAAGTGGAAACAATGATGAATCTGTGTATAAAAGTAGCATAAAAGCACTTAAATATGCATGATATCCTTATAAAACCACAATGGTGTGCTTAGAATAAAACATTTTTAAGGGAAAAAAAAGTTGACGTCAATGGCCAAAATATTTGTTTATGTCACTGAAAGTATTAACGGGAAAAGGGTTATTTTTTTGCTAAATTATATGTACATTTATATATTTGGCGGTCTTAAAAATTACTGCTGCCTTTGTATAACTACTACCAGTCAGCAAAAAATGAAAATTGTTTTAAGACTTTGGTCATTTGTGTCGTCCCGGTTCATTTACCTTTATGAGAAAACACTTGTTAACCGACTTGGAAGAAACGAAAAAATAAGTCTACCCTGACCTTGGTCCGACCAGTGGACCACAAACTTTTAAGTTGAGTTGCTCAGCCATTTTTAAAAATAATTTCTTCAACTTTACTAACAGGGCTAGGACTCCAGGCTCCAGGCTCCAAATGGCAACTACAGCTCGTTAAATAAATTTGATGAAATTATTTTAAAAGTTTGCTGAGCAATTTCAATATCTGTGGCATCTGAGCCATTTTCCATCTCAGAGTCTGACCTCAGTTGGACAAAACAAACGAATATTTATTTTATTTGATTCAAACAAGATAAACCAAATTTTTGTTTCGAGAAAACAAGAGCTTTACCCCCAATACCCTCTAACACTAATTTAACAAGAAGTTTTTTACTTTTATACAGGGTGTTCCATACAGGTGTGGACAGCCTTTACAGGTGATAAGGGGCTGTAAAAACAAACAGATGCTTGTATGGGGGCTTTTGTCCAACTTAGCCCTAAAGCAAGTTACGGGGCTTTTTTGTTGTTCTTACTTACTGCTATGTCAATGATCAAGCAATTAGATATTAGCTGAATCAGTAACCTTCAACTTGGTGTGTCTGTCTGTCTATCTGTCTGTCTGTCGTCGTCGTCTGTCTGTGTCCTCGATAACTCACGTAATTCTCAACCGATTTGGCTGAAATTTAGTGTGGAGACTTTTTTCAACGAACCTAAGGACGAGTTCGTTAATGAGCCAAATTCGGCCACGGAGTTAGGGGGCCCCATACAAACTCAATACACACTCAGTTTCGTTTAAAAAAACCAGCATTTTAAAATGCTGATTTTAAATCGCTAAAAGAAATTGCGGTTTTTTCAGCGAACCACAAATGTCAAAGTTTGGTTTCAATTCAGTTGCGATTTTTCAGCATGATTTCAAGATTTCCGTATAAAATTTCAATAAAAATCCATGAAAATGCACAAAAACTATAGTGCATTTACAATTTTAGTTACTTTATTAAATTTTAGCCACAAAAAGTACATTTCCAACATAATGTTTTGTAAAAATATGTTTTAAAAGCCATATTATACGTGTATACCTTTTAATATTATTTTTCGCTCCATTTTACAGCAGATTTTATTAAGTGTGGAGAATTATTCAGAAATCTAGAGTTCTAATGATCGTAATGAGCTCAAATTTAGAACATTATATTGTGGTAAGTATTGTGGTAAGTAATCACAGTTCCTGTAAAAGCTTAACCCCGGTACATCGGGATCTGAGGGCTCCTGTGTACCAGGAACTTTCAGAATTCTCAAGTTCTAGTGATCGGAATGAGTTCAAATTTGGAATTAAAGCTTTTGTCAAGTATCCAAGAACAGTTCCACAAAAAAGCTTGACCCAGGGACATCGGAATCTGGGGGCTCCTAGATACCAGGAACTTCCGGAATTCTTGAGTTCCTCGAGTTCCCGTGATCGGAATGAGCTCAAATTTGGAAAGAGGGGGCCCAGACACGCAATCACACAAACACCCAGACGGATTTTTTTTTCGGGTTTTTTTCTTAGACCGTGAAACGGGAAACGCAACCAATTCTATCGACTTCTAGGGGTTAATTTATTGGTACCATGATCAAATTTGAACATTAAGAAGAAATTTGTTACCCCTTACAAATTTACATGTTAGTAATGTGGAGGGTTAACATGAAACTTTGTAAGGAGTAACAAATTTCTGTTTGATTAAAAATAAACCTTGCAACTGATGGTTAAAATTACTATTAGGGCATTTTTAAAGCTTCCTTTTCTTGACTTCCCAAAAAATCAATTTTAGTGTCGTACATATTTATTGTTGTCGTAATGATGTTTGCACACTTCTCTAAAAATTTCATATGATACTGGGTCCATTGGGATATATTTCACAGATACAATATTTTAGAAAAAATTAAATATGGGAGTACTACGGTTGCCCGAACCACAGTTGCCCGAATCACAATTGCACGAATCACAGTTGCCCGAATGAATTTTGCCCGAAGCTCGGTTGCCCGAATCGTACGTTTGCTTGAATCACAGTTGCCCGAATGGTACATTGTCCCGAAGCTCGTTTGCCCGAATGATAAGTTTAAATTTGGGTGACAATTTTAACAAAAGAAACCCATGATAGTTTTTGAAAATTTGAAAATACGTTTCTGTTTTACAAAAGAAATCCATGGTATTTTGGAAGTCCTGTAGCCGCCGCCGCTTCAAGACTGTAGTTTGGAAGTCTTGAAGTGGCACGGATTTCTTTTGTAAAATTTGAAAATTATTTTTGATGGTCTTTTCAGAATTTTCCCTTCTTTAGAAAAATACAAAAATATGCGCAATATTTTTAAATTGAGACAAGAATGCTTTCCAAAGAAGGGAGGCCCTTCAGANTAACTAACTAAAGTTACAAATTTGAAAAATTTATTCAGGGAAATTTACGGTAGTACTCCCGATTGTGGGAGTACTACGGTTGCCCGAATCACAGTTGCCCGAATGAATTTTGCCCGAAGCTCAGTTTGCCCGGGCAATTATTAGGTTAATTTTTATGAATTGTTTTAGCTTACCAATAACTAACCAACAAAGGTGGCAGTGCCGTCTCCCACCCGTACGCCCAAAAAATTGGTGAGAATTGGTGGGTGCCCTTATTGAGTTTTAGGGAGAGAGAATGGTTAAAATAATGGACATATTTAATTACTTAGTATAATTACTCCAATTTAATCTTCTGAATTGTCACCTCACCTCGTTTTACTCTTCTGCACAAATATTTATGCAGTAAGTGTAGCCATAAATTATTTTGTAATCTAATCGTTCATATATGCTGCTACACCAGCCATTGCAAATACAATAATAATTATAGTATCATCTCGATAATATATTTCATATACACATGTGCATTTACATTATTGTAAAGTCTATCATTTCCATTTTACCGTAAATGCACGTTATTTGAAACGTATTCCATGTATTTTCACTTTGCAAGCTTATTACACTCGAACAAGGATAGCTGATACATTCATTATTCAGTTAAAATTCAAATTTTGTTGATTGCATTGATGCTTCAGGGAAATAAACAATTTTATCACAAAGTAAAAGTGCTGATAATTTGAAACGTTCAACTTTTTAAACCAGCTATTAAATTGAAGCACTAGGATTTGAAATCATCTAATTTGGTTGCAATCTTCATGAGCATTTTGTTCATAAAAATTGATAAATACAAATATTTTAGTATCACATTTTTATTCTCTCAAACTACCAGGCGTTTTAAATAGGCTGTGCTTACGGTATTTGTTATTTGTTATTTGTTATTTGTATATTATATATTTAATCAAACAAATGTGGCATATTTAAAAAAAACGAGAAATAAAATGCATAACTATTCATTATCTACTTAATGTAATTAGAGAGAATTAAAAATTGAAATTGTGTTGAGAAGAATTAAGAAAACACATTGCAAAGCAATAAAACGTTGAAAACCATAAAGTGGATTATGTAGCTTTTCTTTTTTATTTATTGCATATTTTATGGATCTGGAGAGTGAATGATGTTGACTATGTGTAGGCACTTACCAAAAGATTACGTTCCGAATTTGAGCTCATTCCTCATTCACTAGAATTGAAAATTCAGCAAGTTCATGTTACATAGGAGCCCACTGATCTCGATGTTGCGAGATCAAACATTTTTAGGACCTATTCTTGGATACTTACCACAAGATTATGTTCCAAATTTGACTTCTATCTGATCATTTCAACTCAAGATTTCTGGAAAATTCTTAGGAGTTTGTTCNCTTACCACAAGATTATGTTCCAAATTTGACTTCTATCTGATCATTTCAACTCAAGATTTCTGGAAAATTCTTAGGAGTTTGTTCGGGGGCCCCAGACCCCATGGTCCGATTTGGCCCATTAACGAGCTCGTCTTTACATTTGTTGAGAAAAGCCTACACATCAAATTTCAGACAGATTTCACACATTTCAGATTTCAGACAGACAAACATACACAGATAGAAATTATTTTTTCTGTTTTCAGACCATTTGAAGCAACTTTTCCCGAGTGACCAACATTTTAGCTTGTTTTGCTTTTTCTCAACATATCTATTGATAGAAAAGCTAAAATGTTGGTCCCTCGGAAAAACTTGCTCCAAATGGTTTGAAATGCGAAAACATCGAAAAAAATCAATCTATGTGTGTGTCTGTATGTTTGATGACTTGCATAATTCTCAACCAGTTTGCATGGAATTTTTTGTGGAAGCTTATCACAACAAAAGTAAGGATAAGGATGAGTTGATTCATGGACCATATCGTGCCACGCACGCTTATGTGAAAAAAGCAGATAAAATTAGCTGAACTCTGAAAAAACAGAACGACATAACGGGTCCGTAAATATTGTTTACTGACTGAAATGGTAAACTATGTACTGGACGGGACGATTACTTTTGACTTATCTGAGACATAAGCATTTTTAAAAATAAATTAACTTCAATTCAACTGGATGTTTTAGCTAATTTGAGCGTAACCCAGAGAAATTAACTGGCTCGTCCGGTTAAAATGGCAGAAAATTCCGTTAAATTTACTAAACGATTTTTTAATTCTGGTTGAATTTTTCTATAAATTTAACAGAATTTTTTCATTATTTTTTTGATTTTTTAAAGTATGTACTACTTTAGAACATATACGGTTATAGATAATAATATGTTTTTGCGTTTTTAATGGAAAAAATCAGTAAAAATTAGTAATTAATTCAGACAAATTTACGGAATCGATCAGTAAATTTAACGGAATTTTCTGTCAGTTTGGCTTTCTAGTCAGTTATTTTCGGTACATGTGCAGGAAAAAATCAGTAAATTGCACTGCAATATTCTGTAACTATAAACTAAAAATCAGTAATAATAAGTTTGTAACTATCTCACCTTATAAGAGTTTCTGAAAACTGGTTTATGTCTCCAGGGTGCCCGGGCTTATGTCAAAATTCACTGACTCGTACAATCAGTAACAAATGTGGAGCGTTTAGTTATTTTATTACCAAAAAATTTCGTAGATTTTTATCTATCAACCAAATCAGTAAAATCAACTAGACATTTTCCATGTGAAGTTAAGCGTGAGGGGTCTATGTGGGCTCCCTTACAAATTAAGCCGAATTTTCAAAAAGCTAGTTCTAATGATCGAAATGAGCTCAAATTCGGAACACAATACTGTGGTAAGTATTGAAGAACAGTCTCTAAAAAGGTTGAGCTTGACACATCGAAATCTGAGGGCTTCTAGGTTCAAGAATTCTTGAATTTGAAGTATAAGCTTCTGGTAATTGCTCAAGATTAGTTCTTATGTTAAATTTAGAACAATATTATCTGTTCCTAGTGCTTTCAATTACAAGGCTTTCTTGCATAACTCAGTAGTAACTTTTCAGATCCCCTTCAAAATTTGCTCATATGATCTTTGTCCATGTCTAAATCGAGTTCCTATAATAACATATACAATAAATAAAAAGGAAAGCTACATAATCCACATTGTGGTTTCCTAGGTTTTTCAAATTTTACTGAATACAGGAGCTTTTCTTTTCTATCTATTGATATTCTGAGAGAAAGAAGGAAAAGCTAAAATTTTAGTTTAGAACAAACCTCTTTATGGGTGGATTATTTTTAAAGTTGATGAATCCTTAGAAAATAGTGTATGAACATATTTAACCTTAGCCAATTTGAAATCCTTGCCACCCATCCACCCACATTCAACATATGCCAATCAAACCATGTTCTGATATGTTGATGAAGCACACATAAAATTCCTTTCCTTTGCATGTAGATACTTTAGCTAAATTGACATCATTCTGCTTCCCCCAAAATAAACAGTCTTTGCTTGCATCATATTGCACACATATTGCATATCATTAAATTCCACTTCCACATCTACATTTGCACAAAATTACGTTCAATTTATAGCTCTTGACGTGCACATATATATATAAAAAAGAGTATAAGGAACAACATATATAATATATAAATTTCGACCTCGACACGATTTATATTTTTCAAATGCACTCCACTGCATATATGCAGCAATGTAAAGTACTAAAAAATGAATAAATTTTATGTAAAGTTCTCTTCTTTTTTTAGGAGTGCACTTTTTTGTTTTTGGTTTTGAGTGCAATAATTGTGCAATATTTTTAGGTTATATAGGTTATGTTTTTTGCAAATATCTCCCTCGATCCTTATTATGTTACTTTATTGTATGCAGATACCTCCACTAGGGTAAGACAAATTGACATCGATTGAATTGCTTATGCCGTTTCCCAATATGTCCGTCAGTCATTGTTTCACAAAGCCGAAGCCGCAACATGGTAAAAAGGATCACAAATTAAGGTCTTTCATAGTTTAAGGTTTTTCAACGAGTTTTTCTGTTTAACTAAAATATTAATAGTCCTGTAGTTGCAGGACTTCCATAGAATTTGTCTAAATTTAGATAACTGATTTTTCTACTTACCTACCTAAGGTCTATGGCCCCTTGTGCGATACCACCGGTCAATATTATTTCTACACCACGTCCGATCTCTAGCGGTTGGTATGATGTCACCCCATTCATCACACCTTGGTACACGCTTATTTTGACAATGGAAAAAACTAGTGAATTTAACGGTATTCAAAAAAAAGTGGACGATGAGACGAGTCCGTAAAAATTGTTTACTGACCGAGCTCGTATAAAATCTAGTACTAGATGGTTGATTAATTTTTGATGTTTGTAGCAATGCAAGTTGATTATATAGGTATGATTGATTCGCGATTGTATTAGTATTAGTTGCGTGTTTTTGTTTTCCCAATTTGAACGATGACTCATTGTTGAAAATTTAAAATCGCGGGCACCTGAGTATTTAATTTCCACTGCTCTGGTTCATTATCTGCAGTTATTTTGGAATGTCTATCTTTTATTTTTCTCAAATTTTATCAAAATAAAATGCGAATTTATGTCACCTAAGAATGGTTAAATTATATATTTATGTTTGAGTATGGAAATATGTAAATGATATATTTTGCATTAAAATGATGCGAGGAAAGCTTTAAGCAGCACGCGCCTCTGAATTATTACTTTTTTGTAAAATATGTGTGTTGGTATGTAAAGTCAGTCTCATCTCGTATAGCCTTTCCACATTGTAATTGCATTGATCACTAAATATTTTCACAAAACGGTTCTGTTTTGCTCAAAAACAAATTTTTCTAGTAAAATTAATGAAACAATAATTATTGTAAGCTAAGCGTGTATGGTTTTATTCAAAAAAGGGTTATCTTATGTAGGCGTATGAGATTCTGGCAACTTCAGAATATTTTATATGAATGAATTTTTGCTGCCCATTTGTATATTCTGCTGTCCTTATTTAAGTTTTGTATACCCAACTCTGAACTGACCGAACGGTGCGGAAGTTTGTCTGCCTCTAGATTGAGTTCTTTCCCGAGGACAGTACTCCAAAGCTTCTTTTGCGCCAATTATGGTTTTACCTTTTACAAGATAGTAGATGAATATTATTCCACTCGCATCCCTCCCAAAATACGGAGGCCATAACCTTTTCGGTCCATTGCTGGGTTTTGGACGCTTTGGAGCACTTTCCGCGGTGTTGTAATGGATCCACATTTTATCCATGGTTATGAATCGGCGCAAAAACTCCTTTGAATTTCGCGTAAACATTGCCAAATTTTGAGGGGAAGTCGTAACGCGACACCCTACGCACGCAGAGTTTTTCTATATAAGCAAAATATCATGTATGATATTGAACACACTGCCATACGACATATTTGTGGTCTCAGCTAGCTCCCTCATTTTCACAATGAAGAATGAAGTTAGTTATAAATTGCACATTGGTGCATACTAGCGCCATCCACACTTTTCCATCCGCCTAGTATATTTGCGCCGATGTTTAAGTACAACAGGCACAGTAGTGTCCACCGTGCTTGTGGTACACTTGTTTGTGTGGCCACCTCAATTTACAATCAAACAGTCTAAGGCACCCTAACACAGCCATTCATTTTGAAGACCTGGCAGGGCCGTGCAAAGCTGTTTTGGGGGTGGATGTGTGGCCCTTCTTTTTGTTTTAGCTTTTCATCACTATCA
>JXPH01008120.1:2376-15155 GCA_001014845.1 Mochlonyx cinctipes | reverse complement strand
GTAAAATTTTATAATAGACTTTCAAGATTTTGCTGATGTTTTTAGACATGACTACCCTTACCCCTCCTAATCATTCGTTTAAAAAAATACAACTGAGATAGGGGAGAATTGGGATACATTGACCTGTTTTGCAAAAAAATCGATATCTCAAGAACTGCTCAAATTTTTTTTTATCATTTTTTTGTGTTTGAAAGCTTGAAAAGAAATTTTTTGGAAGTGTTATAGCTTCATTAGGTTTTGACTTAACGCTGGTGGAACAGGGCAAAAAAATTTATTCAAAGTATCCCTTTGGACAGTGATCTTGGGGTTGGGATACTTTGCTCGATAAACATAATTTCTTTAATCAGAATTTTCTTGGAAAACAAATTTTATTTGGTTAACTTTCCGTTGAACAACATGGTCCATACGGACCCAGAAGAACTCTGAATGTAAAATTGGCCAACTTAGAAAAAAGATAGATCAACCACTTTTCGGGTATATCTGCACCAATATCTTTCCTTTTGAAAAATTCTGCGAAATACCAATAGCTCCACCCTGGGTTAGGAACCGGGGCATCTCCTGAGTTATATTTAGAAAACAATTTTTTTAAGCTCTCAAAAATAGAGTTCTGTCTTGAATCAAATATTCAGCTAATGTCTTTTCAATATGAAATTACTTTGAAATTTGAAAAAATATGACCCTTTAGGGAAACTAACCCTAAGGGTTAAACACCAATTTCTTTAAATATAAATTTTTTTGAACCGTTCTTTTTTTATTTTCTTCATATTTGAAATATATTTGAAATATCCCCAGCGGGACCAAACACCAATTCTTTCAAATATAAATTTCGTTGAACCGTTCTGTTTTTCTTTTTATTTCAAATTTATTTTAATTTTATGATATTTCATAAGGGCTATCGGGGGTACCCCCACTGGGATCAACCACCAATTCCTTCAAATATCAAATTTTTTAACCGCTCATTTTTTACTTTCTTCCTATTTCAAATATATTTTAATTTTTATGCATGATATTTCATTGATGGATGCTATTGGGCGTACACTCAGGGGAATGAACACCAATTCCTTCAAATAAAAAAAATCAAATATCAAAAATAACCAAATGTAATTGGAGGATGGTTCTGCTGCAGAATGGTTTGTCTTAAGAAGCACTACAAGAGGACTTCGGGTCCTAAACGTTTTCCAACCCGCCCTGTAGATCTATATAAACCATTTTATAGTTATCGAAAGGCTTTTATTATTGCTCCTGGGCACTCTTGGGACACTTACAATGGCTAATTTGTTTTTATTTTTTTATTTTGCCATTGGCATCTATGAGCTTGGAAATGTCCAGACTGCTTGTCCTTAATGCTTTTTGGCACCCTTGTGCTCTCAAAAAAGAAAGTTTGACCAATTTTTGTTCTACCATTGGAACGTATGAGCCTAATCATACCCAGACTGGCTGTCTCTAATGCTCCTGAGCACTCTTAGCACCCTCAAAATTTTAAATTTGACCATTTAAAAAAAAAATTCGGCAAATATGCCGGCTGGTTGTCCGTGGACTGCTTTGGGACCCTAAAAATGGTAACTTTGACCAATTTTTGTTTTGCCATTGGCATATATGAGCCTGAAAATGTGTCTAATGCTCATGTTCACCCCTGGTAACCTCAAAATTACCCAATTGAACGATTATTTTTATTTGTCATTAGAACCAATGAGCTTCGTAAAAATCATTATCTGGAACCCTCAAAATGAAAGTTTGGTGGAGGTTTTTTTATGTTTTGGCATTTGAACGTATGAGTTTGGAAATTTTCAGACTGGTTGTCCCTGAAAAGGTCCATAATGTTTGTCTCTAGTGCTCTTTGGCACTCAAAGAACCCTTAAAATGACCAATTTGATCGAACGTTTTTGTTGTGCAGTTTTATTTACTGAAACCTATGATCCTTAACAAGTCCCAAGTATTAATTAAAAATGTTTGAAGTGTACCTAGTACTTATTAAAATAAAGCTTTTGGAAATTTTCAAAAATATTGAAACTTTTGTATTTTTGAATTTGGTAAAGATATTTATTTATTGCCCAGGACCATAGAGTAATACTATTTTCGGAGTTTCAAACATCATATTACGAACCCTTAGAATCTACGGGCACGCAATTGTACAGAATGTCCATCTCTGTTGCTCTTTGATATCCCTAGGGCCATCAAAATGGCTAATTTAATATGTTTTTTGCCATTGGAACATATGAGTTTGGAAATACTCAGAACAGCTATCCTCCTAAGAGACCCTTATAATGGCCAATTTGATAAAGTTTCTGATTTATTTTTCTTCCCCCATATCTATAGAAAGACAAAAAAGCTTATGCATTCAGTAAAATTTGAAAAGCTTTGCTTCCTCGGGGAAATTGCTCCAAGTGGTCTGAAACGCAAAAAGAACCGAAAAAATATTGTGTGTGTTTGTTTGTCTGTCAGCACGATAACTCGCATAATTCTCAACCGATTTGGCTGAAAATTTGTGTGGATGCTTTTTAAAACAAAAGTAAGGATGAAATTTGGAATATATTCTTGGGTTTGTACCCAAGAACAGTCTTTAAAAAAGTTCGACCCTAGGATATCGGGACCTGAGGCCTCCTATGTACCAGGAATTTCTAGAATTATTGAGTTCTAGTGAACAGAATGAGTTCAAATTTGGGTTATAAGCTTTTCTTAAATATAAAATATATGACAAATAAAAAAGAAAAGCTATATAATCCACTTTGTGGTTTCCTACGTTTTTTTAAATTTCCATTGAAACATATAAGCCAAGAAATGACCACAATACCTATCTCCGATGCTCTTTGATGCCTTTAGCCAAATCGGTTGAGAATTACGTGACTTATAGAGGATACACACACACAGACACGTGATCCGGGCTATTTTAAGCAACTTTTCCCGAGGAACCAAAATTTTTCAATGTTTGCCGCATACTTAAATTTTTCTTTTCTTTATACAGATATGATGAGAGAATGAAAGAAAATCTAAAATCATAAAATCCAATTGTTCTGCTCAAAAACATCCCTCATCCAATGAACACAGCTTTAAGTCATAATAATTCGTGATCTTTTTTAAGGATGCTCCCTCTACAAACAATATATGTATTTGTGCTTGCGGAAAAACAAAAAAGAAAGTCATAAAAAGTCACGTATTTCATAAGAATGCTAATGCAATTTTCCTGGATTTTCTTTTAAGAGCAGACGATGAATTTGGAGAGAATTATTTTTCATAAAAATGCATCACAAACCCTAGTCTCATAAATAAAATAAACTTTGCGGCATTTTCTCGACTATTTTGTCGTTCCAATATTATTATGGTTGGTCTCGGGGATGGAGAAGGATACAATCAAGAAAATTATTTCTTTCCTTATGTGAGTCATCTATAATCTCTAATCTTATTACCATATCCTGATGGAATTTTTTTTCATTTCTTTTACTTTCAGACGTTTTCTTTAAAGATTTATATAAATAGATTAATTGTTTATATGGAGGCGTAGTTTTCAGAGATCGTGGTATGAAGGGGCTCCAAATGATTCCTTTTTTCTTGTTCTTTGTTGCTCGTATCGCCTCTTCATCTAGAACGACACTGTGTGATACTTGAAAGTGTCTCAAAGAGGTCAGACAAGATAGATATGATTTTGTTGGGTACACCAAAGTTTTTCAATAGCCCATAAGCATTCTCTATCTAAGGCATCGAATGTTATTTTGTAATCGTTGAACAAGAGATACAATCGGGTGCAAATCTCGACTGCTTGCTCTATGATGATTCGTAAGGCGTTGATTTGATTGATGCAGAACTTTTGGGCTCTGAAACTGTTGGGACGGAGCAATTTATCAATCACCACGACACAAAGGATATTAAATCCAGCACTAATAGATACATTCAGTCAAGTCTTCTTTTTCGGGAATTTCACAATAATGCTCTCTTGCCAGTGTTGTGGGGAAATGACTCTTTCTCCTATGTTTTCAGAAACGTGATTAATATCCACTTTCAGGGTATTACTCCATTTGGCGCTGATGCGGATATGATCAATTCAGTTGTGCTATGGAAGTCTGGGTATACCCAGGTAGCCTTCTGACAATGTTTGTTGGGGATAAATGTACCACCAAACTTGAGGTCACTCAAGCCGCAAAATTCAACTAGGAACTCACCATTTTCTTTCATTTGTCCTAATCCATGTATCCTCACCCCATTACGTGCTCAACGGACAAATTATCACTACCAATTTGTGCATTTAACATTATTAGAGGATAAACAAACAGCAAGGTCCTTGTTATATCCGAATATCCAATTAATGCTGAAATAAATACAATCTTTCATTTTAATCAAAAATAAGTGCCCTATAGCACCGCTTCGGTGCACCAGGCCTCGATTCTAGTCCTGTCTACAATCGGTTGACGATCCCCCTGGACTATTGTACTGCAGCTTCCTTCTAATAGTTGCATTTACATACATGGTTTTTCTTTAGGTTGATATTTCTGTTTTTCAACCCACTGCAACCGAGCCGATTTTCTTCAAACTTTGCACACATGTTCATCTCCGAATAAAACAATATTTAATCCTAATTGTTCAGATTTTTCCTTGGGGTGCAGGGTCTTTTTGGTGGCATTTTGCGTATAAAAATCCTAAAAATAGGAAATTTTGGTTACAGTCTGGTTAGGACTTTGGACGAAAGTGACCATTTGGATCCTCTAGAGCGCTTTTAGGTTTTACGTATGGAGGAGCCCTTACATAGAAAATTTCTAAAAATCTGAAATTTGGGTTACGGCCTGATATTTTGGTAAGGACCTTGCACTAAAACTAAAATTGGACAGACATGGTCATTTATGCCATTCAGAGGCCACCTAGGGGACACATCGTGTTAAAAATTTCTAAAAATCTGAAATTTGGATTAAAGTCTAATATTTTGGCAAGAACTTTAGACCAAAAATGAAATTGGATAAAAGTGGCAATTTAGATCTTCTAGTAGGCTTTTAGGTTCTTTAGAGACCTCTGTGTGTAGAATTTATAAAACTTCAAAATTTCGGTTTCGCAGTGGCATTTTGGTTACAACCATGGATCAAAATTAAAATGTGACGAAAATCACTTGATTGTCAGTTATTCGAAGTATGTCTGAAGTGTGGTGAAGGTCACCCTAAGAGTGCCGAAGACATAAGACATGATATCGACCTCACTTCAACACCATGTAGACACTATGTTGACATTGACATCATGTCAACACCATGTCAATCTCGACATCTTGTCGATTCCATTTCGACATCTTGTCAACACCATGTCTGTAATATGTTGGCATAGTTTTTACATGCTGTGGATACCACGTTGACATCATGTTGATATCAAGTCGACATGCTGTCGAATAGTATCGGTATTTTGGTCAGTTAACACCGAAAAAAAAACATTTCAGATTGAACCAATTTTTGAATGATAACCCATTTATTTTTTTTTAGCTGGAAAAATTGTGTTTTAATAGGTTTACATTTAAGAAACATTTAAAAAATAAATTTCCCACTTAAATTTTTTCGAGCAAATTGGATAGTAAATCGACAGACCTTTCAAAATTGAAATGTTTTTATTTTTGAATACACTTCGGATCATCTTTGACTGAGCTCAAAGTTAGATATGTGGTTGGGTAAAATTTAAATATATTGAAAACAAAAAAGGCTTGGTGATTACCACCCTTACTTACTTACGGGTCTATTCCCGTTAATTGGAACCTCCGTTAATACGAATTTTCTATGGAATTTTCTCGTTAATTGGACGAAATTCCAATTAACGAGGACAAATTAATTTCTCTGCTATCTTGATCAATGTAATTTCTTCTCTTTAATTGGAAGCCGGTCCCGAGCGACTTACAATTAACGGGAACATACCTGTACTCACTTACTTATGGGCCTACGTTTGATTCTAATGAAAATTTGATAACAAAATCAGTAAATACTAAAAATTATAAAATAAAAATATGAAAAAATCTTTTTAAGTTAGATGATTTTCTTCAGAAATGCACTAAAAAGTAAAAACTCATTTTTAGTTTTTAGTGCATATCTGAAGAAAAACTTCATAAAAATTACTTTAAAAAAGACGTTTATGGGTGACCATGCTTTTACTTTTTTAGCCGCCATGTGATCAAAATTATTGTAATGACAGAAAAAATATTGTTTTTTACTTTTTAGTGCATACCTGAAGAAAACGATGTAGCTTGAAAAGTGTTATGTAAGGTATTCTGTGACTTGTAAATATTAAACCCTTATAAAATGTGTCATAAAATTTGATTGTTCATGTGACTCATACTAGGCCTGAAGTGGACAGTTTTTACACGTTCTATTTGAATTGGCCGTTTGGCAGAATGAAAAGGACCGATTCTTGATTGGCTGAACAGAAAAAAACTTATTTGGCCAAATGGTCGAATTTTAATAAAATATTTGGGACATTTGGTCGAAATAATAATCAATTTAAGGAAAAAGGGGCTATTGGGTGCGATAACGACTATGGGGTTTGGTACGAAATCAATTAAAGTCTTAAAGCTTTAATTTGGTAACCCATTGACATATCAAACTCAAAATTGGAATAAAATCTTAATCCGCAGTTTTCTTTAAGTTCTGACATTGTGAAATGGTTGAAGGCCTGTACAGAGTAGTTGAATATAAACCCCAGTAGTTTAACCGTTTTCTTAAAAATGAATAGAGCATAAAAACCACTTGCTGCAGCCTCCATCCATGTGAANATATAAACCCCAGTAGTTTAACCGTTTTCTTGCAATATGGGAACAATAGTTGGCTGACATAACAATTTTCCCCATTCAAAGCCAACTATACCGACCACCCTCCAATTTTAGCCATAATTCAATTCGATATCGATCTTGCATGTACTTATATAAAATTTAAATAATATAATTATAAAACCCGATTGTTGTATTTTACAGTACCTACATGCCACATTTTAATGTTCATTTGTATGCAAAATTTATAAATAAAGTAAGAGATTTATCAACATAATTTATTTGCATAAAATATTTTATCTGAACACAATTTAATGTAGTCATTATTGTTCTATAGGGTATTATTTCAGTTATTTATACTTATTTATTTATTTTGTGTAAGGGTAGATTATTTCAGGGTTAATCCTTTTTGTTTTTTAAATATTGACCAGCTCGTTTTAGTATAACGAAAAAGGAAAGCTCATAAATTATGTTAACTTTTTGAAGAAAATAAAGATTTAAAGTTGGAATGAAACTTTTCGAAAAAAACTTTCATGCCCTTTTTATTCAACTCAAAATTTAAATGTAACCCAAGCTGAATAATTTACGAGCCGAGTCGAGAGTAACAAATTTATAACATGAAAACTCTATCAAGCGTTATTGATTTTCTGCTGATGTAACATGGGTATGTTTTTAGGTATTTCTTTCTCTATACTATCATGGCAGAGATATGGGAATCGATTTTATGTATTCCAATGGTAGAAGCTTTAATTTGCCATACATGTCGATTCATGAAATATATACGAAACGAATATCTTTTCCATCAACAAATAGATTTTTTTCCAATAGCTATTGAATTTCAGTAATTTTTCTATACATCTCAATCAAACTCCATGAAAAGCTCATCTGAATAAGGCTTCCAAGGAAAATTTAGTATTCAGCTTTTTCTTAACAATATGACCCACACATAGTTTGGATGGGTACTCTTAAATTTTTATTTAATTTGTAACCTAATTTTTTAATCTTTTTTTACCATACAGAATTGGTGACCCCCGTCACGTCAGACTAAGAAATAGATGTATTTTATTTCAGTGGTGGATGACATGCTATGTCTTGATGATGGCAGAAAATTTTATATCAGAACTTGAGCCAATAAAATAAATCAGCTGAATACATTAAACCAACAGCCAGCAGTACAGTTTTGCTTTACAGTGAAAAAACGTAGGACACCACAAAGTAGATTATGTAGCTTTTAATTCATACTTATTGTATATTTTGTAATAGGAACTGGATTTAAAGTTCGACAAAGAANAATCAGCTGAATACATTAAACCAACAGCCAGCAGTACAGTTTTGCTTTACAGTGAAAAAACGTAGGACACCACAAAGTAGATTATGTAGCTTTTAATTCATACTTATTGTATATTTTGTAATAGGAACTGGATTTAAAGTTCGACAAAGAATATAAGTGCAAATTTTGAAGAGGAACGGAAAAGTATTTACAGAGTTATCCAAGAAAGTCTCTTAATTGGAAGAACCAGGAATGGATAATATTATCCTAAATTTACCATAAGATTTGTTCTTGGCCACTTGCCATAAGCTTATATTACAAATTTGAGCTCATTCTGATCCCTAAAACTCAAGAATTTTGCAAGTGGCCGGTACCTGGGAGCCGTCAGATCCCGATGTCCCGANAGGAATGGATAATATTATCCTAAATTTACCATAAGATTTGTTCTTGGCCACTTGCCATAAGCTTATATTACAAATTTGAGCTCATTCTGATCCCTAAAACTCAAGAATTTTGCAAGTGGCCGGTACCTGGGAGCCGTCAGATCCCGATGTCCCGAAGTCAAACTTTTCTAGGAACTGTTCTTGGATACTTACTAAAAGCTTATATTTCAAGTTTGAGCTCATTCCGATCACTAGAAGTCAAGAACCCTGAAAATTCTCGGTACACATGAGCCCCCAGGATATGTTCTTTNAGGATCTGTTCTTTGATACTTACCAAAAGCTTTTATACCAAGTTTGAGCTAATTCAAGAAAATAAAATTGTTTCTGTTCTCTCAAAAGTTCTTCTATGCGGTCTTAAATTTTTTTGGTGGGTCTGTTTGTGTGCCTGTATATGTGTTTGTCTGTCTGGTCGATAAATCACGTAAATCTCAACCGATGTTGATGAACTTTGGTAAAGATTTTATTTTTGTCAATAGTAAAGATGATTTCCTAATTAGGCCAAATGGGGTCTGAGGCCCCATACAAACTTCCACAAATCTTGAGTTCTAATGATTGGAATGAATTCAAATTCAGAACAAAATATTGTGGTCAGTATCCAAGAACATTTCTCAACAAAGTTGGACCTTGGAGCATCGAGATCTGAGGGCTCCTCCTGTGTACTAAGAACTTCCTGAATGACTGAGTTTCAANAAAATATTGTGGTCAGTATCCAAGAACATTTCCTAACAAAGTTGGACCCTGGAGCATTGGGATCTGAGGGCTCCTCCTGTGCACTAAGAACTTCCTGAATGACTGAGTTTCAGTGGTAGGAATGAGCTCAAGGAATATAAGCTTTTGGTAAGTATGCAAAAAAGTTTGAGCCGGAGACATCGGGATCTGAAGGCTCCTATAAACAGGAATTCTTGAGTTCTAGTGAAGGAATGAGCAAAAATTTGTTGTATAAGAAACCCGAGAATAGCTCTTTTACTAAATTTAGGATAATATCACCCTGGTGCTTCCAATTAACTTACTTTATTGGATAACGCTGTAAATAATTTTCCGATCCTCTTCAAAATTTGCACATATGATTTTTGTCCAAATCGAAATCTGGTTCTTATTATAAGATTTACAATAAAAAATAAAGAAAAGCTACATAAATTACTCTGTGGTTTCCTACGTTTTATAATATAAATTAAGGTTAGTTCCTTCTAAACAAGGAAAATGCCATGGGCATTTATACACTCAAATCAATCGCTCTAATTCAGGGTAATCTTTGGGAGCATTTATCTAAGGGTAGAATTAGCTATTAGGGCATTTAAGAAAGGGTACCCACAAAATTAGGATTTGTTCTTTCTAAATAAAGGTAATCTCTTGGAGACCTTCATCTAGAGCCACACTCAAAATTAGGTTTTGTTTCTTCTAAAGACAGGCAATCCCTTAGGGGTCTTCAACTAATGATTTAACCAAAATTTGGTTTTGTTCCTTCCAAAGCAGGGTAATTATGAGAATTAAGTTCTGTTTCTTTTATAGAAAATTAGTCTTGTCCTTCGGGGTATGCTCAGAGTTAGGCGTGCTTCCTTCAGTTAGGACTACGTTTAAAATTAGGTTTTGATCCTTCTAAAGAAGGATAGTAATCTCCTGGGGTCCTTCAACTGGGTCTAAGCTCAAAACTATGTTTTGCTCATTCTAAAGCAAGGCAATTTTCAATTAGGGCTACACTCAAATTACGTTTTGTTCCTTCCAAAGAAGGGTAATCTCTTGTGGCGTTCAACTAGGGCTACGCTCAAAATTATGTTCTTCTTTCTAAAGAAGAGTAATCTTTTGGGGGCGTTCAATTAGGGTTACGCTCAAAATTAAGGTTTTGTTCCTCTGAAAGAAAAGGTAATCCTTTGGGAGCCTTGAAGTAGCGTAACGCTCGACATTGTTTTTTTTTCTTTTTAAAGTAGGGTAATTTCTTGCCTTCAACTGAGGTTTTGTTCCTTCTAAAGAAGGGTAGTCCTTTGAGGGTATTTAAATGGGGTTACGCTTCAGATTAGTGAATATGGTGAGCAAATAAAACACTTTTATCCCATGAAAATTACACTTTATTAATCATAAAATAATTTAACTTAACTTGCGATGTTAACTCTTCTACATTTGCTGTGTATTTGCTTGATAATGTGATCGCGACAACGTGTTCGTTTTGTTCTTTTTCTTTTTCTCTTTCTCTTATTCTTGCGTGATGCTGCGTATTGTTACCTCTTCTTCTCGGGAATATAAGCTTATATGGAGCTGTGCTGTTTAAAAACAAGTTATGGCGCGTTCTCTTGATTCGCGGGTGATCTTCCTGATTGGTTGACTGTATTTTTGCCTTCAATACTCAATAATTAGGTTTTGATCCTTCAAAAGAAGTGTAATCCCTTGGGGGCCGTCAAATAATGCGAAGCTCAAAATTAAGTTTTGTTCCGTTTAAATTATGGGAATCCGTAGGGGGCTTTCAATTAGAGCTACGCTCATAATTAGGTTTTGCTCCTTTTAAAGAAAAATAATCCGTTGTGGTTCTACAACTTAAGCTCAAAATAGGCTTTGTTCCTTTACAATAGAGTCTTCAACTAGGGTTACGCTCAAAATTAGGTTTGCTTCTTTTGAAGCAGAGTCTTTAATTACGGTTGCGCTCAAAATTAGGTTTTGCTCCTTCTACAGAATGGTAATCTCGTGGATCTTTGAACTAGGGCTATTCTCAAGATATTAAGTTTTGTTCCTTCTAAAGATGGCTAATTACTTGGGCGTCTTCAACAGGGGCTACGCGCAAAATTAGGTTTTGCTCCTTCTAAGAAGGGTAATCTTTTGAGGCTTTCATCTACAGTTACGCTCGAAATAAGTTTTCTAAAGAAGGGTAATCTTTTGGGGACTCAGATTTAGAATTTGTTCCTTCTACAGAAGGATAACCTTGGACCTTGGGTCCTTGAATTGGGGTTACATACAATACTAATTTTTATTTCTTGTAATACTTTGGGGGGTTTTCAAGTACGACTACGGTCGAAATTTAGTTTTGTTCCTTCTAAAGCAGCATAATCTCTTAGGAGATAGTGGCCTTAGCCTATGGCTATGTTTTACTATGTTGTTGGTTTAATATTCTTTTGACAAAACTTACAGTGTTCAGGCCAACTGTACATTATAGCAGTCACAGCTTTTCTTTGCAATTAACATCATCAATAAATCACGCAAAATTCTTTGACATCCTATTCAGACGCGAGGGCTTTTGCCCAAAACAATCATCAACACCCTAAACAAATATTAAACTTTTGCCATTTATCCTGATTATTTTTGGTTGAACTTTCCATATTTACACTTTAACTGCTAAAAGTGAAAGTCATGCAATTGGCCCAAAAATGAAAATCGCCCAAGTTAACTTTCAAACACTTTTTGGACCTCTAGGAATCATTTCCGCCCAAAATAGGGTGGACGTCTGTTACTGGGTTAAGAGGTCCATCTATTCGGTTTTCCGCAACATATTCTATGTCTCGGAAAAACTCATAGAAAGTTTATCCGATCGAGCTTAAATTTTGGAGGAATTATTCATTTGATAAAACCGCGAAGAGTCCAATTGGACAAAGGCTTGTGTGCACAGAAGAAATTAAAACCGTACTGTTCGCATCTACCCACATACNCAATGCGAACAGTATGGGTTTTTCATTTTCCCATACAAAAGTTCGTCATTTTAACGATACAAACGTTGTAATCACTCATTAATTAATAAAATCTTTTGAAAATTTGGCCAAGATGAACAATTAGCAACCTTTTTACGCCACAATCTATAAAGACTCCAATACACAGTTGACATTTTTATGCCAAAAAATATAAATTTTGATAATATTTCGGAGTGACGACATCAATAATTGTACGTTCCACTTGATGACATCCCCAATCAGTCGGTTCGACGTTAGGAGCGAAGACATATAGAAAAATAAAGAACTTAAAGTCATGAAGCCAGAACGGGCTGGTTCTTTCTTTCTTCTATTTTTACCCCAATGTTAAAGAGAATTCATCATGATTACAGAAAAGTTTCTGCGAAAAGTTGCGATGAATTAATTATGACATAAAAACTCCATTATGACTAGGTATATTGAGCCAAAGAAAGTTCTAATCAATTCTAGGTATCATGATGGAGCATCGTAAACGTAAAGTTTTAAAAATATAATAAGCGTTGCGTTGCGTTGCGTGCGTGTCACTTTGGTATAAAATGAAAAATAAATATGGAAAAGAAATGTCGGGTGAACGGAAAGGAAATTTTTCACTTTAATTTTAATTAAAGTGGAATAAATTTCAAAAATATAATAATAATATAATAATAAGGCCTATAGGTACCCTATTGGGACCAGGCGAGTCC
>JXPH01008114.1:6166-19792 GCA_001014845.1 Mochlonyx cinctipes | reverse complement strand
CCACAGAAGCCTTTGTCCAATTGGGATAAAATTTGACAGACGTTAGTNATTTCATTAATAAATGTGTTATTGATGTCGTTATGTTTTTATCGATAAAAAGAAGAACTTTTTTATGGGAACCCACAGAAGCCTTTGTCCAATTGGGATAAAATTTGACAGACGTTAGTAGAGTACCAATCAACAATTTTGGCCAAAATTTCAAAAGATTTTATTCATAAATGTCAGATTTAGAGTGATTTTCTCGATAAAATGACGAACTTTTGTATGAGAGCTCACAGGAGTCTTTGTCGGATTGGGCTCTAATATGAATGGATCACGTGTCCTCATCAAACGAATACTTCGTACTTCCCCAGCTCGTCTAGGAGTTTTCTTGAGGCAAAAAAAGTTTCGGAAAAACTGTCGATGGATCGCGGGATCACCCAACCGACTAACAGACGTCCAATCAATTTTGGTTGAAAATGATTCCTTTCCCGTGTTTTAAAATTTATTTGGGTGATTTTCATTTTTTGACCAAACGCATGACTTTAAGTAAAAATACCAAAAATTCAAATTTTGAGGAAGGTCAGAGTAATTTTAAAAAGTCTAGTATTTGAAAGCACCAAGAATTTATAGTATTAGCTGTAATATAGTATCGGAACTCACCAAAAGTTTATATTCCATATTTGAGCTCATTCCTGTCACTATCACCGAAGATTGCTGAAAAATCCCGATTCATAAGAGTCTCCAGATAACAAGGCCCTAGGCTCGAATCTCCAAATCTTACTTATACTTCAAATTGGAGTCCCCGAGGGACCAAAAATTTTCAAATTTCACTGAACACAAAAGCTTTCTTCTTATAGGATAGTAAGTAGAAAAAATCTCAAAAAATATGCTCCAAATCGCAAATTTTCTTATTACAAACGCAAACATTGATTTCCATTTTCCAGTTTAGCTCAAAAAAGTTACTCATGTTTCAATTTTATGATTCAGTAAAGTTTCTTGGTAAATTTACATAATACTCCCAAAAATCTAAAACTATGTTGCAATCTCTTTATCCATCTCGTCTCATGCACACAATATATGTAACTCGACTAATTGTGAAATCAACAAAACTTTATAATATGTAAAGTTGGAACATATAAAGTTGTTTTGCATATTTTATTCCGGTTAAAATATTGAGAAATGAATTAAGCTTAAATTAGGTTATCAAGTTGAGTTTTGAAATTGAAATGGAAAAATGAGTTTGAGCGTAAAAGCTGCATTCAATCAAGAAAAGCTTTTCTTCTTTTATATGAATGTCGACAAGAGATTGATTTGAATTCGAACTTACACGTTTGCGTCGTTGACACTATTTTATACTTTGAAATGAAATGAAAGAAAATATTTTATGCATACCAATTTTCCTTTTTCTTTTTTTCAGGTAAGAATAATCACGTCTTAATTTTAAACGCGCAAATAGGCGGAAAAATACTCACGACTGTGGAACAACATAGCTGGAAGCAAAGAAAAAATCCTGTTTGAAATAGGTAAAAAGAAAATCATAAACCGACCTAATTTTTGTGAAGTATAAAATACTTTAGATTTGTACCACAAAAAAAGAAGAAATAAAGCTTAGTACGAGTCAAGTATCCTTAAACAAAATAGAGTCCCAATCTTATCTTTTTATTCTTTCATCATAGCGTAAAATAAAGAAGGATGATGGGTGGGTAGCAGTACAGTAAGTATATGAGAAAAATATAAGAAATATCAATATTTACTCAACAAGAGAAAAGATTTTTGTGTATCTTTTTTTCTGTTTGATAATAGGATTACTTTTCAACATTATGAATAGCAAAAAAGGAACATTTTTTTCATCCTGAAATGAAGCTCCTCAAACGGCATACATCAAAGTCTCCCACTTAAAACATGTCAACTCTGTTTTCTGCAGTTTTGAATAAAAGACATAAAACTGGGCAAAATTGGGACCGATCGGATGGAAAATGGCGGAATAATTCAGAAATAGACGTTCTAAGTTCAACTTCTAGAAGTGAAAGCCATACGTTTGGTCCAAAAATTAAAATCAGGAATCATTTCCGACTAAAATTGGGTGGACATCTGTTAGTCGGTTGGGTGATCCTGCGATGCCACAATCACGCGATCTGTCAATCCTTTATTCCGAAACTTTTTTTGTCTCAAAAAAACTCCCTGTCCNTGGGTGGACATCTGTTAGTCGGTTGGGTGATCCTGCGATGCCACAATCACGCGATCTGTCAATCCTTTATTCCGAAACTTTTTTTGTCTCAAAAAAACTCCCTGTCCTTATAAGGACACGTGATCCATTCATATGAGAGTCAAATCGGACAAAGGTTTCTGTGAGCTGTCATACAAAAGTTCGTTATTCGATAAAAACGATATCAATCACATCTTTTGAAATTTTGGCCAAGATTATTAATTGGTACAATCGTGTAACCTGTAATGAAACATTTTTTCCTATCTTGAAGCACAGCATTATACTTTTCCCCGTGTTTCACGATAGGAAAAAATGTTTCATGATAGGTTACGGTAAAGTGAAAAAATCTGACATGTCCTTCGTTGAAGGCTTCGATAAATTCTTTAAAATAGAAAAAAAAAATTGTTATCATCATCATCATCATCGTCGTATGATATGTAATGTATGCGGCATTTCATGCTCTTATATTAGTTTTTCATTACTAGATAGAGCTGTTTATATCGTAGATTTTACTCCATGTACCTGGTACAAACACGGTTGTTGACTTTTCTTTGGAGTATTTAAAGATAAATAATATACTCATTATAAATATTTACTTCTAGGTAGATACTGAAAAGATTTTTCTTGCTGAGTTGTGCGTAAATACACTCTTCTATTTATCATTGAGGCTTACGAGTTGAATTAAACTTTGCTTCTGATGTACATTATAAACTTCTGTTAGGATATGAATCTTACGTCATCGGGAAGTAATGTTATTTATTCTAAAACCTAAAAAAAAATTCTTTGGTCTGGTAAGCTGCGGTAGTACAAATTGCTAAATTATTCTTAAAAATAGCTTTTGCACAATATGTACTTCACGCACAATATCTTATAGATTTACCAAAATTTCAACTCATCAAGATTTCAATTTCTTTCATAATTTTTACCCTTATCCTTAATCAGATGAGGGGAGGGGAGGGGAGGGGTTGGGGTACTTTTTCAATCATGAAATTTTGGATCTGATACTTTTGTTACTCTTAGACTTGCACTAAGGGACCAAATCTGAATTCTTGTTTCAAAACCTCTGGTGTCGAAACTATGCGATATGTATGAAAATGATGTTGCCAAGAACCAAAGGATATTAGTTAGCCATTTTATATTATTGTTACTCAACCACACCACATGGAGGCGCTGCTAATTTTAACTTTTGATTGAAGCATGATGGAGCTTTAAAATGTGAAACAATATTATTATTAAAATATAAACACACTTGTAGAATATTGTAATTTTCTACCACTTTACTGGAGGAAAGGATTAAAAATCTTGGAAAAAAACGTAGAACACCACAAAATCGATTATGTAGCATTTTATTCATATTTATTGTATCTTCTGAGATAGGAACTGGATTAGGACTTCAACAAAGATGACATGTTCGAATTTTGAAGAGGATCGGAAAAGTAATTACAGAGTTATTAAAGAAAGTCCGGTACTTGGAAGCACCAGAAATGGATAACATAATCCCAAATTTAGCATAAGAACAGATATTGGGCACTTGCCATATGCTTATATCCCAAATTTGAGCTAATTGCGGTCACTAGAACTCAAGAATTCTGGCAGTGACCGATACCAAGGAGCCTTCATATCTCGATGGGATCCTTGGATAACCTTTTTAGAAACTGTTGCTTAGCAAAAGCTTATATTCCAAATTTGGGCTCATTCCGATTACGAGAACTCAAAAATTCTGGAAGTTTCTGGTACCTAGAGCCCCCAGATCTCGATGTCCCAGGATCATACATTTTTAGGGACTGTGTTTGAATACTTACCAAAAGCTTTGAGCTAATTCCGATCGCTAGAAACTCAAGAATTCTCGAAGCTCCTGGTACCAAGGAGCCAAAATTTCTGGAAAATTCCGATAAGTTTGTATGGAGGCTCCCAGACCCCGTGGCCCGATTTGACCCATTAAAGAACTCATCTTTTTTTTTGTTGAGAAAAGCCAGACATACAGTCATACAAACCAGCACGTACACAGACGACGGACTCACCGATTTTTTTTCATTTTTTCACGTTTCAGACCATTTGTAACAAGTTTTTCCAAGGAATCTAAAGTTTTGGCTTTTCTTTTATCTATAGAGAAAAGAAATGCTATTAATTGTATTAGGTTCAAAAAATTGGTTCTTCGGGAAAAGTTTTTCCAATTGGTCTAATACGTGAAAATAAAACAAAATTATGCCTAAGTGTTTGTCGGCGTCTGTCATCGTCTATCGTGTGTCTGTGTCCTCGATGACTCACGTAATTCTCAACCGATTTGGTTAAACTTTTGTGTGGAGGCTATTGTCAACAAAAATAAAGACGAGTTAGTGTATGAGACAAATCGAGTCATGGGGTCTGGGGGCCCCCATAAAGTTCACCAGAATTTTTCAGAAATCTTGAATTCTAATGATCGGAATGAGATCAAGTTTGGAGCATAATCTTGTGGCAAGTACCCAAAAACAGTTCCTTAAATGGCTTGACCCTGAGACATCGGGATTTGACGGCTCCTGTGTACAAGGAACTTCCAGAACTCTTGAGTTCTCGTGATCGGAATGTGCTCAAATTTGGAATATTAGCTTTTGGTTAATATCCAAGAATAGTTACTAAAAAAGTTTGACCCTGGGACATCGGGTTCTGAAGGCTGTTAGGCACCGGCCAATACACTCTGACGCCGTCAATACAAGTTATAGATGGCTTGGGTTGCAAATCACTACCTTATTGAGCAACCAGTGGCAATTTTACATCAGAATATGATACCGTAGATATGATTGAAATCATCAATCGACGTCATACATTCGACCCTTGTTTCTGAAAAAAATGTTGGTAATATTTTGGGTAAGCCATCGTTTATGAGTGTGATTTATGCAACCGCTCATTTTCACGGCT
Organism: Mochlonyx cinctipes; assembly: GCA_001014845.1. Classification (NCBI taxonomy): domain Eukaryota; kingdom Metazoa; phylum Arthropoda; class Insecta; order Diptera; family Chaoboridae; genus Mochlonyx; species Mochlonyx cinctipes. The sequence continues at coordinate 14,709 of JXPH01008114.1, read as the reverse complement.
AGCACAAAATTTGACCAACTTCTTGTTTGTAGTTTTCAGTCATATCAACCATATTCTGAAGTAAAACTGCTCAATATGTTAGTGATTTGCCACCCAAACTTTGGTGTATACAACCGGTGGTGCCGCTGTTTGCCGGCCACTGCCAGAATTCTCTAGTTCATGTGATCGGAATGAGCTCAAATTTGGAATATAAGCTTATGGCAAGTGCCCAAGAACAGGTCTATGCTTAATTTGGGATACTACCACCCCTTTCTGGTTTTTCAATTACCAGTTTTTCTTGGATAGCTCTATAAATACTTTTCCGATCCTTTTCAAAATTTGCACATATCATCTTTGTCGAAGTCTAAATCCAGTTCCTATCATAAAGTATACAATAAATATTATAGAAAAGCTACGTAATCCACTATGTGGTGTCCTATGTTGTTTTTAACATTGAATAGGCTTGCAGCTGGTTATGTACGTGTGAAAAAGAATGTTTGCTAATTTTTGATGGATTTTAATTAATTTTAATGCTTATCCCCCGCTTTTAAAAAAAAATATACATGTGAAGTAAAATATTAGCTGTAAGAAATAGATAACATACGACATTTAAATACTTAAATTACGCATTTTTCTAAATTAAAACAATATATTTAATTCCACAATTCCAAAAAATCAACATCTGTGAAAAATAAATTCAACAAACAATATAAAAAACCCACCTCCAGCAAACGAGAAGGACATAAAACAAATAGCCATCTCTCTTAAGACGCAGAATACTGGGAATTGCCAACAGTATTCGGATCATAATTGGGGTCATTTTTATTCACCTGATCTTCTGATAGCTTAAATTGGACCAACACAATCAGATAGGTTGTTATCGACGACATTATCTGAAATTAAAATACATTTTTGGACTTAAACTGAAATTGTAATTTTCGTTTCGATTACTTACCCCAGAAATAACAGTTAAATCAATCGGAAATAAACCGTAGGCGTTGAATTCGACCGGAAATGCGGACATGAAGGTGATTAGCTCGGTGACCTGGAAAATTAAATTTGTTTTCATTACGGTTATTACTTTTAAATGATATTGTAATACTTTATTTTTATAGTCATCATCAATAGATTTCGATCTCAGGAGATAGAGAAAGTTAATGACTTTCTTCCATTGATTTTTCACTAGGTCTCCGCATGTGAAAACGCACCAAAACTCTAATCCGTGAATAAATATCAAGCTGCAAGCTCCTAAGGACAATGTCTCTGATCTGCTCATTGCAAATCCGGACTTAATATGGTTTATCATGTAATAAAACTGTACAGTGATGCAAACAAATCCAGAGAGGAGAGTGAAAATCAATTGCTTTCCGAAACACTTGTTAATTTTTCCTGTAATTTCCTGCATTAATTCCGTAGTTTCCTTGATGTTTTGGAAAGTATCTGCGGCACTTATTGATCGCATCTTGATATTTGATAAAGTTGTGACGCGATTCAGTTTTTTCTCATTTCCATTTGCTTGCGTTAGAACTCCTATTTGGCGGAATTGTTCAGCAACGTTTGGAAAATTGCTATTTCAAATAAAAAATAATTATTTTTATCCAGAGAAAATATTATTTTACATTCTAACTTCATTCCTTTCACAAGGAGGGTGATTCGGTCCGAGAGCAATATGATGCAGCCAGCAAATTGGAAGTTGAACATGAGCAAACAAAACTGTAATTTAAAAATAGGAAAAAAAGGAATTTCTCTTAATTTGAAAACTTTTCCCATTAAAAACAGAATATTTTGCTACAAAATAAAATATAATAAGCAATTTGGCATCGAAACCTTTTGAACGAATCGATAAACAATATTTGCTTGTGCGCCAAATTGCTTAAATTATTGGATTTAATGTACAAACCTTTGGCAAACAGAAAGCGATCCAGTAGAAGATAGACCAAATTTTATTCAAATCCACTGCCATCATGTAGTTGAGGCCGCTCATCACACCCCCACAGATTACAGTCACTAAAATAAAACGTTTTTATTATATTTTATTTTAGCATATCCACCCTTAATGCTTACCAACACAGGCTAGAATAGAAAGGCGCTTGGATTTAATGTTTGATAATGTGAAGGAGACTCCGAACGATGATCGAAGCTTTTCATCGCAGACATAGAATGAACTGATAATTTCACTCGATATCTGGCGGTGACGGATGCCAAAAATTAGGCAGAAAATGTAGGCGAACGAGTTGGGGATAAACTGGTGAATAAGGAAATAAAATACAAACTTCTGTTAGTAATTAAATAATTAAGGAAAATATATTTGTTTTTGTTGTAATTTGGATAACTTTGTAAAGCACGAGTATTTTAATTCTTTTATTTGGCTTTTCTTTCTTCTGGCACCATGACCATAATTTTCATAGTTTATTTTCTATACCTCCGCTCCTAACGTCACTCCGGATAAATTGGGGGTACGTACTGATTATGGATGACGTCACTCCGTTTTATTATAAAAATTCATCTATTTCGATACGCAAATCTCAAGTTTGTACGGAAGCCCACAGAAGCCTTTGTCCGATTGGGGTTAAAATTGGCAGAAATAAATTAGGCATTAATTAATATTCATAACCAAAATTTCAAAAAAAAATATTGATAATTTTTCGATAAAATGACGTTTGGGAGCCCACAGAATCCTTTTTTTGATTGGGCTCATAATTGAAGGAAATATTGATTTATGTTTGTGCATAACCGAAATTTCAAACAATTTGAATAATAAATGTCCGAATTATAGAGATTTTGTCGATAAAATTGCAAACTATTCTATAGGAGCCCACAGCAGCCTTCGTCAGATAGAGCTCAAAATAAATAGGGTACTATTGAAAAACGTCTTCAGGCAAAAATTTAAGCCTAATCAGATTGCTCGTTTCTGAGTTATCACGTCTCAAGGGATTTACTAAAAACTCACAATCATTGTATTTGTATAGGAGCCCACAGAAGCCTTTGAACGATTGCGCTCCAAATCAATAAGTCTCGTTCCTTCTTTTAAAAACTTCTTCTGCTCAAGTTTTAGGCAAATCAGAGTTCGCGTTTTTGAGTTGTGCGACTTCGATTTTTGTACCCATTCCTATACTACAACTTTTTACGTTAACTTTTCAAAAAAGAACCTTGCCAATCCGGCACCACGACTTTAACTTTTATAGTTTTTCTCGGGGTTTTTCTTTCTCCGCTTCTAACGTCATTCCGACTAATTAAGGGTGCCGTAAGGGGAGATGTATTGATTATTGATGTTTCTTTTTATTCTATAAAATTTATAATTTTTGGTATAAAAATGTCAACTTTGTATAGGAGCCTACGGAAGCCTTTATCCAATTGGGCTCAGAATTGGTAGGGGAGAATTTGGTTTTAAATGATGTTCATGTCCAAAATTTCAAAAGATTTTATTCATAAATTTAGAGCGATTTTATGGATAAAGTTACGATAATTTGGTATGGGAGCCTACAGAAGCCTTTGTGCGATTTAGGCTAACATTGGCAGAAATGAATGATGCATTAATTGATATTCATAACTAAAATGATAAAAGTTTTGATTGATAATTGTCTGATTTATAGTGATTTTTTCGATAAAATTACGTATATTTGTATGGGAGCCCACAGAAGCCTTTTTTCGATTTTGCTCATAATTTTCAGAGATAAATTGGATATTAAATAATGTTCATGACTGAAATTTTAAAAGATTTGCTTTACAAGTGTCTGATTTTTAACGATTTTATCGATAAAATTACGAAAATTTGTATGGGAGTGCATAGAAGCATTTGTCTGATAAGGCTCAATAGAAATAGGTCTTATTGTACTATGAAAAAACTCCTTCGTGCATCAAATGATTAACGACAAACACAAACACACATCATCCAATTTGTATGGGAACCCATAGAAGGCTTTGTCCGATTGGGCTCAAATCAATAGGTGTGTTTCCCCTTTCAAAAACTCCTTCTGCCAAATTTTTAATTAAATCGGAGTTCGCGTTTCTGAGTTGGACGATGCAGATTTTTATACCCATTGCCCCAAGTGACGCCCATATTTTTATAATATAAATTCACAAACACTGCTGCAAAATATTATCCAAATTGGTCAATTTTCATCGATCGCTCAAACTTTTTATACACAGAAAATTTTGGAATCATTTATCTGAAAACAGAACAAAACCTCATCTACTGATTTTATAGCTGACTACTTTGATCTAAAATTTCAGTTAACCGCATTTAACTGAAAATTTTAGATAAATTATCTAAAATCCAATCTTACCTTAGATTGATAAACATTTGATAAATAGGTGAACTGAAAGTTTAGAATAAAAATCGTGTTTCGAACTATTGATTTCAGTTAACAATATATTACTGTTTTTTAAAGATTTATTAACTAATTTTTTTAGTCATTTTAACTAATCATTAGAATGTACGGGTTACAAAACTTTTAGATAGATTATCTTAAAATTTCAGTATTTTAATTTTTTTGTTTACCAATTCTCAAACTCCTTCCTCTGGCTAATGAGTGAATAGTTTTTAGTTGTCCTTATAGAGCCTTCCATAGGGTCATTTCAAATTACTATACCAATTTTAAAACTATTGAAGCCAATGTAATAGGTTAATAAGTATAGTATCATCTCGCAAGAAAAACTCCAAATTGAAAAATTTCCCTTAGTCTATTTAGTGCATTAAACCATCAAACTGCTTCACTATCATAAATCGTAAAATGAAATAATTTGCCTGTAAGAAAACTTGACCAAATTTAGGGTACTGATTTGGCCAAATTTTGGTCTAAAATTTATAAAACGTTTTATCGCGACTTTGGCTAAAAACTAGTCTTTAGCCCCCTATTAACACAAATATTTAGGCCAAAGTTTGGCTAACTTCAATTCAGCCAAATATTGTGGGTTAAATAGGGCTTTAAATAGAGGACATAGAACAACTTTTTGTCAAATAACTTCGGCTAGGCTTCTGACAAAATATTTTTTGAAGGGTTGCGATTTTCTACCCAAAGTGCATTCGAGGCTTAAAGTTCTTTGGTGATTGCTCATTTTGGAATACAAAAATTTATTTGATTGAGCCTGTCCAGAGATCGGTACCAAGGGGCTCAAAATTGAAATTGGGCTCTCTTTGAATATTTTATCATTAAATGTAATAAGCCGTAATTTGCTCAATTTAAAACCATTTTCAGTTTTAATTTTTTTTTTAAGTAGTACCAATTTTTGGATTCACATTCAACACTGGATTGAGCCAAAATTTTTGTTCGTATTTTTATTTTTCACTACAGTTGAAAAAATTGAAAATTGCATTTTGGCCTTATATACTAATAACAGTTTTTACAAAACACCAGGCGTTTTAAAATAATTTGTTAGAGAGTTTCTTTTTTAATTTTTTTTAATATTAAAATGAAATGAGAATTTAAAAAAAATCACTAACTTGTATCCAATTTGCAGCATTCGAAATATCCGAAGTGTTTCCGCTCTGCCAAAAAATGCTGACCAAACAGAGGGTATAGAAGAAAAGCACAATGTAAGTCGGAAGCAGTTGTTTTACATAATTCAATTTCTCATTTCGAGGTATCGTTCCATCCAAAGAGTAAGGACTCAAACCGAATAATTTCGAAAAATAATAAAATGACTTTATACTCTGCATTTTATATGTATAAAAAAACTTTTTATTCGAACCGAAAAAAACTATTTTCAAAACTTTTATTTTATATCCAGGTTGGTACCAAGTTTTAGTTTGATGAACATGAAAAAACTCTGAACGAACAAATGGCTAATTGAAAAGTACAACTTTCGTTCGTCGGAATTTGTTTTATAATAAAGAGTGGTAAAACTTTTCAAATTATATTAGTGCCTTTAGATTGCGTTTGCATCATTTGTATCGATCCGAAATTAGTTTTCAATTCAATATCAAAATTACGCTTTCATTGTGCCATCTCCAAACTCGACATGGGCATAGAAAAAAGAAGAATAGCAGCTCTGTGATTTGGGTTCGATTTGTGTGCTACGTGCTGAGATTCCACATTACCTTTACACACCACAATAACACTTTGATAAGCTCATTCAAAAGGTTGAGCGTTTCAATATTCTGTGTTTGATGCCAAAGCCTGCCCGTCATTATCGTCCATAATCAAGCGTTTAGGGAAAATTTATTAAAATGATGATAATTTTATTGTAAAAATAACTTCTTTTTGATAGTACAGTATAGATACCTATAGACTATAATGTATCATCATTAGTTGATCGTTAATATTTGCTGTGCATTACTGGGATTAATTTACCTCTAATCACTAATCTATATAGGAAGTGTTCGTTATCTTGGAAAACGCTTTTATCAAATTATTCTAAAAACAGTTTAAAATCTTTTTCTTAACTATTTTTAAAGTACTTTTCATGTCTTTTCAAGGAAGTTTTGAAGTATTTTATGTGTGATTTTAAGGTACTTCAATATTTAATTCAACTATTCCTTAAAAAAATCCAAAAATCTAAAATGTCCCTTTCCTATTCAAAATACGTTTTAGACCTCTGGAAATCATGTTGGATCAAAATTGGGTGGATGTCTGTATGTCGATTTGTCGGGTGGTAGAGTTGTGGATTGTCCATTGCGTAGTTTTTTTATCCAACTTACTTACTTTCAAATACTCATGTTAAGAACCCTATTGTTTTTGGGCTTAAAAGGACGAAGCCTTCTATGGTGCTCCCATACAAATGAAATAAATTCTGATGGCTGAAATGTGGACGAATGTAATTAATTATTATCTCATGGCAATCATTCAATTTTGAGCCCAATTGACCAAAACCTTCTATGGGCTTCCATATAAGTGATTTCCATGAAGAATCGAAATAAATTTTGTCATAATCAATCAAAGCGGCTGAAATTTTGGTCATTGGCAGTAATTATTGTCGCAATTTTGAGTTCAAGCGATTAAAGCTTTCTAAGGGCTCTCGCACAAATGTTGATGATTTCCGAAGTGACGATAGGAGCCGAGGTAACCAAAAAAGCTAATTCAAAATTTACAAGCTGGAGTGACAGTAGGAGCCCTTACAACTTCCTGCGTAATTCGGACACTCTGAAATTATTTTATGTTGTAAAATATTCCTGTGCCAGTGAGACAAGACACTGGCTGAAATACCGATAATATCACAGCCGTTAGTGCTTCAGTTCAAAATGAGCCAAATCAGTCGATTTCATGCCGTTCACAGGAATTGGGAATCTCTCAAATCACATTGAGGCGAGTTTTACGTAAAGATCTTGACCTACACTCTCAAATTAAGTCAAGAACTGAAGCCTCGTGATCATTTGAAGTACCGAAACTTCTTCAATTGGGCTCTGCAAAAGTTTGACGAAAATCATGAATTTCAGCAATGAAGCTAATTTTTAGCTTAATGGCTTTATCAACAAGCAAAATATGCCTTATTGGACAGCAAACAACCCACATGAGCTTCAACAGACTCCAATTCATCCACAAAAAGTGACCGTGTGGTGTGGATTTCATGCCAGGGGAGGGGTGTGACTGGACCGTAGTTTTTCGTCGATAAGGACGATCTTCATGTTACGATCAATAGATTTCGCTATCGTGCAATTTTGTAAAATTATTCGTGGCAAAAATTGGATGGACTTGGTATCAGTGATATGTGGGACCCAAACCCAACAAGATAGTGCCACATGCTACAAAGTTTGTCAAACATTTGATCTATTGAAGAGGAAGTTTGGTTATCGTGTAATCGTGTAATCGTGTAGTCTCGAAAAATTGACCAATCGAATGGCCACTACGTCCATGCGATTTAAAGCCATTGGATTTCTTTTTATGGTGCTACGTTAAGTCGTTGGTTTATGCCAACAAGCCAACAACGTTAGAGGAGCTCAGGAACAATATCGAACGCCAAATTTCCAATGTTTTGGCTAATGTGTGTGGAAAATTAGCTCAAAAGAATCAGTCACTGCAAACGTAGTTGCGGTGCTCATATGAACGAAATCGAATTCCATTCTTAAAAGTTACATGTGCTCTGCACCTGGAATAAACTTCAGCTCGATATTTCAATTATTCTGTGTTTTATTTAAATACAATATTTTTATGTAGAAGGGATGGAGAAATAAGTTTTTTAATTATCATTATTTTCTTTCCGGGACTTTCATTGGAGCCTCAAATTTTATTTTCTACTTGGATACATAAACACCATTAAATTATCTTTCATTTGCTCCCAGAAAACGACAGCTAAAGTACGTTCTGTTTAAATATCCTTTTTTGGTTTTTGCAGAGCTTCTGGAGGTCTTTTCTAACATATGAACATTGAAATGCATAGAAAATTAGAAAGTGCAAATTTCAATATCCTTAACAGTGCTAGATTCGGGTGTGAAAAAATTCCCTAGCGCTCAATCTTAATGCGCCCTCTTAAAATGTTGTAACTTGAAAAGGTAGTTTTAAACTCTAAGTCCATCATCTAGGGTTTCATACGGGGTTTAGTTATAAATTTTTAATTTTTAGTTAGGTAAAAAAGTACTAGACCTGTATTATATTATAAGAGGTAATAAATATTTGAATTTTTTATTC
>JXPH01008102.1:0-13016 GCA_001014845.1 Mochlonyx cinctipes | reverse complement strand
CCACCTTGTGGTTTCCTACGTTTTTTTGTAGCACGTGGACGATCCATCCAAGTCTACGTCGCCTGATTTATATCTCCATACTAGTCGTTCGAGGTCATTTTTTCCTTAGGATTTGACGCAGACATCGATTGACAAATGTCTGAATTTTACTTGTGACTAATTCAGTCACTTTTCAAGTCTCGGATGCTTATAGGAGTGTGAATAGTACAAGAGTTTGAAATAGTCAAAGCTTGATGTTTTCTGATAAAAGACCTGAGAGACAGATGTTGTTTAGCACATCAAATCTTTCTCTCGCAATGTTGTCGTGGCTTTGAGCGTTTTCGACGGTTCCACCATTAGTTGTTATCTTGCTGCCGAGATAAGTACACAGTAAAAACAACATTAAGTAATCGTAAAATTCAGCTATTTGAGTTGAATTTTAAAATTACAAACAATCATTCGTAAAATTCAACTGCAGGAGTTTACGAATGTATGGACGATTCAAATGAATGACATGAATTTTACAACAATTCAGGTGACGCACAATTACCGAACGCTTGTTCGGTAATTGTGGGTGGATTTTTTTGCTGTGTATTTGATGATTTTACAATCAATCTCAAAATCGCCAGTGCTATTTCTATGTCGGTTTCCAATTTATTGATCTTTTGTCGATGATGTTTTGATGATTATAGGGGAAATGAGGGTATTTTTAGGGAATGTGGGAATGGATAAGAATTGGGTTTTAGTTTGCACATTCGTATATGGTGCAAAGTTTTTATATAAAGGACTTTTGCCTTCCCTAGTCAACGGGATCCCAATAGAGGTTCTCTCTCATATCAGGGTGTTAAACATCAATGTAAGTTACTCAGAACTTTTACAAGGAGAATAGAGCATTTCATTTGGAAGGGTAAGTCCTACGCACTCAGTAAAAAATGAAAAATATCTATTCACCAGAATTTATCGATAGTCAGAAATCAAGGTTTTTGATAGAAAAAACGAATACAGTGCAAACACAAAATTTCCAGTCGGACCCAAATTTCTTGGATTTTTTTGCTTTTTGGTGGTTGTTCCATTGGACTTTCAAAATGGAGCTAAATAAGAACCACCCTAAGACATAGTACATAAAATAAAGTAAAATAAAATAAAATTCGCGCATAACTAAATTCCAGATTCCGCTTTTTTCTTCTGCGCCTTTGAAAAAATGGCCACAAGCGCAGTTCAATAAAAATAATAATAATATAAAATTTTAACTTCACTTTCATCTTTGAATCTTTAATTATAAAATAGTTTGTACGAAATATTAATTTTATTACACATTTCCTCGACTCAGTAGGTATATATATTTTTTTCGGTGGTTATCTTTCTACAGTATTTTTTTTTTTTGTTATATAAATTTGTATGTTTAGTACCTCTATGTCGGCGTTTTTCTTTAAAATTTAAAAATTGAAATAAAAATAAAAATTTAAATCGAAACCATAACCATAATTAAGTATCTCTTTTTTTAAGTATTATTATTATCAGCTACCTATAACAATGTTCAATCAGTTTTAAAGTAGGTAATAAAGTTTTATAGTTTATATGAAAAAAGTAAAAGAAAAAGAGTTTATATATAAGAGTACCTACTTACGGTACCAGTATTTAGGGTTAATTTGTTAATATCCGATTAATCGCTCAAAACTATTTCAAATCGAAAATGAGATTGTTGTAAAAGATTAAGTACAGGTTTAGATTAATTGAAATAAGCTTCATGGCAGACTTGCATGTTTGGAGCTGTGCACGGTGATAATTGATTAGGCTCCAACACATCCGTATCTTTCAGCATTTCTCTTAATATATGAACGGCCTAAAATAGATGCTTCAACCGTAATATCCCATGGAATAATCTAACCCTTCGAGAAAATATAATTAACAGCAGCATGCCAGACCTACTAAATGTTGGTCATGTTATAGAACCACTACCAAAAACGTAGGAAACCACAAAGTGGATTATGTAGCTGTCCATCATATTTATTGTATATTTTGTGATAGGAACTGGATTGAGACTTCGACAAAGATGATATGTGCAAATTTTGAAGAGGATCGGAAAAGTATTTACAGAGTTATCCAAGAAAGTCTGGTAATTGGAAGCACCAGGAATGGATAATATAATTTCAAATTTAGCATAGGAACTGTTCTTGGGTACTTACCAAAAGCTTATATTCCAAATTTGAGCTCATTCCGATCACTAGAACTCGAGAATTCTGGAAGTTCCTGGTACACAGGAGCCCCCAGATCCCGATGTTCCGGGGTCAAACTTTTATAGGAACTGTACTTGGGCACTTATCACAAGATTATGTTCAAAATTTGAGCTCATTCCGATCTCTAGAACTCCAGAAATCTGGAAGTTCCTTGTAGATAGGAGCCCACAGATTCCGATGTCCTAGGGTCAAATTTCTTTAGGAACTGGTCTTGGATACTTACCATAAGCTTATATTCCAAATTTCAGCTCATTCCGATCATTAGAACTCAAGAATTCTGGAAGTTCCTGGTACTTAGGAGCCCCCAGATCCCGATGTCCCAGGGTCAAACTTATTTAGGAATTGTTCTTTAATAATTGCCAAAAGCTTTTATTCCAAATTTCAGCTCATTCCGATCATTAGAACTCGAGAAATCTGGAAGTTCCTAGTTCACAGGAGCCCCCAGATCCCGATGTCCTGAGGTCAAACTTTTATAGGAACTTTACTTGGGCACTTACCACAATATTATGTTCCAAATTTGAACTCATTTCGATCATTAGAACTCAAGATTTCTGGAAAATTCTGGTGAGTTTGTATGGGGGCCCCATGACCTCATGGCCCGATTTGGCCCATTTGGCCCATTTCATTGCCTTAAAGTGATCGTAAACGGTTTGTTGTGCAACTCCTAGTTAATCTGCGAGTTGGTTTTGAGTTTGGCAAGAATCTTCAACTAATAAACAATGCTATTCGGTGTGTTCGTACTTTTTCGGTTTCTTGGACGCTCTTGTCTAAATCATCACTTCTAAAGCTTTGAAATCATTCTTTGGAAGTTGTATTCGATAAAGCATGTTTAGCAAATGCTTCTTCATAAAGAGTACGATAACTCAGCAGCCCTTTTCCTTAAAATAAAGTAATGAAACAAAACTTACCGCAGATGCTTGTTTTTGTTATAACATTCGGCATCTTTAATGCGATAATAAAATGTTGCTTTTTGAGACGCATTCCAATGTCAACTAATTTATGTAATGGAATGTCATAGCTGTTAATTAAAAAAACTTCAGCGAACTATGTTACCTACATTTGTTTGTGGTCATCTATGTTCGAAGGCCATGGTTGCTGTTTATTCACCAAAATTTAGCTTTTAATTTAATAAAAATTCCAAAAAGCGCACAAAATGGTAACGCCTTTTCAATTTTACTTTAACAGTTTTTATGCACATTGGCAACATTTGTTTTTGCATAAAATGTACATTAAAAAATGTCAATCACCCTGGAGCCCTAATTTTGGGCACTGATACCCAAACTCTTCCAAAATGATGGACTCAAAATATACTTTAAATGTACTGCCTTGAAAAAAAAAATTGGTACAAAACCTTCCGGAAAATTGTAATCAAAGCTTTTCTTTTAAAAATCTAGTATAAATCTATAAGCTAAAAACCGGAATTTGATTCTATTTGTCAACACTTGTGTATTCCCTGAAGCAAATCATTGACATACATGTCATTTTGAAGCTCTATTCATAAACTGTCAAAATCAGTCAATAGTGTTTGATTTGCTTGTGCGCAGGGTCCAGTATGATTGCCCAAATAACATTTGCCCGAATAGTTTTTCCCAGAGTTTTCCCTTCTTTAGAAAAGATTTAAAAAGTTATTCAAGTCTTAGCTATGGCAAAACTTCTTTTCAAAGAAGGGTGATCATTCAAATGGGCTCTTAAGTGGGCTACGCACTAAAAATTTTATTCGGCGGGCAAATGTTATTCGGGCAAAAGTTTTCGGGCAAATGTTATTCGGGCAAAAGTTTTCGCGCAAAAGTTTTCGGGCAAAAGTTTTCGGGCAAAAGTTTTCGGGCAAAATTTTTCGGGCTAATGCTATTCGGGCAATCATACTGGACCCTTGTGCGCATCTTATTTTTTCAACCATGGAAAATTTTAAAAATTGGCGAAAAAAGCAGCATTTGTGGGAAGTTTTGCTGAGTCACTTTTTTGCAAAGAAAACTACAGTTAGAAGTGGAATTGTATAGCTAACATGCTCGTGTGGTTTCAATGCTTTGAAACTGGCGATTTTGACATCAAAGACAAAGAGTGGCCTGTACAGTCGAAAAAATGTGAAGATGAAGAATTGGAAGCGTGACTCGATCAAGACTCGTGTCAAACACAAGAAAAGCTTGCGGAATCATTGGACGTGACTCAAGCAGCCATTTCCAATAGCCTAAAAGCATTGGGATTCATCCAAAAGCAAGGAAATTGGGTGCCATATGAGTGCCAAGAGACGTGGAAAGGCGATTTTGCATGTCTGAAATGCTGCTCGAGCGTCATAAAAAGAAAGCGTTTTTGCATCGACTTGTTGCTGGCGATGAAAAATGGATTCATTACGACAACCTGAATTGAATTGCAACAAAACGTATGTGAAGCCCAGCCAACCAGCCAAATCGACACCGAAGAAAAATATTCACGCTGCCAAAATAATGCACTATATTTGGTGGGACCAGAAAGGAGTTGTGTATTATGAGCTCCTAAAACCGGGTGAAACCATTACTGGAGAGCTGTACCGATAACAACTGATTAGTTTCAAGAGAGCATTGAAGGAAAAACGGCCAGAATGGGAGACCAGGTACGAGACATTGATTTTTCAACATGACAATGCTCGGCTACATGTTGCTTAACCCGTTAAAAACTATTTGGAAAAAAGCGGATGGGAAGTTTTGCCCCACCTGCCATATAGTCCAGACTTGGTGCCTTCTGACTTCCATTTGCTTCGGTCGATGCAGAACGTATTTTCCACTTCGCTTCATTTCAGCCAGTGCATCCAAAATTGGCTCGATTTGTTCTTTGTTTCAAAAGATGACCGGCTTTTTGGGATGGCATCCACAACTTGTCAGAAAGATGGGGAAATGTTGTAACTTCCGATGAACAATACTTTGAATAACGGAAGTGTACAAGATTTTCTTTAATAAACGCTCAAATTTCCTAAAAAAAAATCTGGTTTTAAACTTATAGACCCAATACTATTACCGCAAGACCAGAAGCTCCCATTTTTTCTGAATTTTTTCTCTTCATCATAGTATATATTACCAAAAGAAGCCGGGATACGAAGTTTGGGAGTTTTGTGGACAATGTTTTTTCAATATTTTTGTCCATAAAAATCCAAAACTTTGTATGGGTGCTTCTTTTGATAATAAAAAACCATGGTGAATAGGGAAAACATATAAAAATTTGGAACTTCTGGTCTTGCGGTAATAGTATTTATTCCAGATTTTCATAAGAAAAAGTTGTGAATTCCGGAAGGTTTTGTTCATACTAATTTTTCAAGGCAGTACAGTACATTTTGCTTAGAACCATTTTTGTATTAAAAAACTTTTGAAAATATGAAGGTTGAGCGCCAGTGGCATATGTTGCCAGAGGCAATTGGTATAACTCCTCAAGGGTTGCCCCCTTGTACATTTTTTTCAAAGCAGTAAATTTAAAATACATTTTGAGTACATCACTCTGTGTACCAGTGCCCAAAATTGGGGTCGTTGACATAATTAAATGCACATTATTATTCTTATTTTGCGTGACATTTTTGTTCAAAAAAATACTTCACTATTTCTGCAAAGTGTAAAACACGTAAAACGCAAATTTTTTGTGATTTTCGTTTTACAAAATTCATCAGTTTTACAGCTTTTTAATTGAGTGTGTAGAAATTGTAAATAAAAAGTTTTATTTATGATGTTTGGTTTTGTTACTCAACTTTATATTCAAATGCACTTCAATCAATATCAAGAACTAATCACAAATCATTATTAATTATGTATAGATAGAATGTATAAAAAAATGTTGTAGAAAATCAATATCTAAAAAGATCAGAATATTCCCCGCCAGCATATTAAATTCCAATCCACAATCCACATCACAGAAAGATATTCAATTAATTAAATTTCATTCTATATATCTATAGACTGTTGTCTGTGTATTGTTCAATATAAAATTCCAATAAAAATAATAATAAAATTAATCTGTCAGTTTCCACCACTAATAATATACATTACATAATGAAAAAATCTCATGCCCATGCCCATATTCTGCTCTTTCTCGTTCTGCTCTCTTCCACTTGAACTGAAACTTGTACGCAGATAATAAGGAAAGAAATTTAATATAAACATCAACTATCAAATAATAATAATAATATAAATTATAAGTTAAATCTGTTGTAAAAATTCTTAAAATTAATAGGATATTTGATTGAAAAAGAAAAAGAAAACATTCTTCTTATCTTCTTAAAAAAGATTGCACGATCAGCGAGAAGATTATTTTGCAACGGGCTCTTGACAAACAAGATCTTTTCGTCTTAATGATAAAATATAAAATTCAATTATTTACTTAATCATTTTACATATTTTTTCTAATATCTTTTGCGTTCTTTAGAGCGATAGGAAAGATTTTTATTTTTAAAATCCATCAATTACGCGATCGAGTTTTAACACAAGCTTAAAAATCACTTTAAAAACACATACCAACTGCTTCTATTTTAATGACGTATAAAAAATCAATATACACCTAAAAATCATCACTAATCTGCATCTTTCTAATAAAATTTTAAATGGTTAAGTGGGTACTCAAAAAAAATAAGTCTTAATTCAATGGCACGACAAACTGAAATGCTGGCCTAACCTAAAAATCTTGTTACGAAATAATAAAAACAGCACCATCACCAGCAAAGCAATTAACCATATACTAATTTCTCAAAACTCAAATATTTGATCAATTTTATTGTAAGCAAACATTAAATTTATTGATGGATGCCATTTTGGCATTTGACTGCATCTTAATTAGACATCATACACGCTAAATTTAGTGAGATTTAGTTTTGAAGAAAACTTTAATCGCTGCCACTTGTTAGTGGAAACACTTTATGTTTACAAATAGAAAAGAGATACGGCTTCATGACTTTAACTTCTGTAGTTTGTTTTTCTATGCCTCCACTCCTAATGTCGTTCTGGCTAATTAGGGGTGTCATTAGGGGGGACGTACTGATTATATTATTGATGATGTCTCTCCGTTTTATTATAAAAATTCATCATTTTGTCAACATTTTCTGGGAGCCCACACAAGCCTTTGAGTGGGCTAAAAATTGGTAGGCATAAAACAGGTACCTATTAATTGTCTTGGCCAAAATTTCATTAGTAAATGTGTTATTTATGTCGTTTTTATCAATATAATGAAGAACTTTTTCATGGGAGATGTAAAACACGTAGAAATTAACAATTTTGGTGAAAATTTGAAAGATTTTATTCATAAATGTAGGATTTAGAGTGATTTTCTCGATAAAATGACGAACTTTTGTATGGGAGCCCAAATAAGCCTTTATCCAATTAGGATAAAAATTAATAGGGCATAAAGTGGGTACCAATTAATAGTTTTGGACAAAATTTCAAAAGATTTTATTCATAAGTGTGTGATTGATATCATTTTTATCGATAAAATGACGAACTTTTCTATGGGAGCCCACAGAAGCCTTTGTCTGATTGGGCTAAAAATTGACAGACGTAAAACGAGTACCAATTATTAACAATTTTCGTCGAAATTTGAAAAGATTTTATAAAGGTGTGCATATCGTTTTTATCGATAAAATGAAGAACATTTGTAAGGGAGCCCACATAAGCCTTCATTCGATTGGGTTGAAAATTGGTAGGCATGAAATGGCTACCAATAAATACTCTTGGTCAAAATTTCAAAAGATTTTATTCATAAGTGTGTGATTGATATTATTTTTATCGATAAAATGACGAACATTGGTATGGGAGCCCACAGAAATATTTGTCCAAGTTGCCAAGCCAAAGTTGCTCAAAATGGTCTTATACGTGAAAAATAACTGTTAAAAAATTCTCCGTGTACCATTGATATCTCACGAAATTCCCAACTAGTTTGGCTGATATTTGATGTGCAAGATTTTCTCACAAAAGTACGGACGAGTTCGTCAATGGGTAAAATCTAACAACGGGGTCTGGGGGTTCCCGTAAAAAATCACCAGTATTTTCCAGTAATTATGAGTTCTAATCAGATCGAGGCTCAAATTGGAAAATAATTAAGTTGTAAGTACCCGAGAATAGTTCCTCAAAAGTTAATCCATAGAGGGCTCCTTGGTACCAGGAACTTCCAGACTTCTTGAGTTATAGCGATCAGAATAAGCTCACATTTGGAATATAAGCTTTAAAAAAAGCCCAAAAACAGTTCTTATGCTAAATTTAAGATAAAATCACCCGTTCATGGTGCTTCCAATTTCCCTACTCTTTTGGATAGCTCTGTAATTAAATTTTAGATCATCTACAAAATTTGCGCAGTTGAGCTTTGTCCCAAGTCTAAACCTAGTTCCTAAAGGGTGTTTCAAATTGCGCGGGTTTTTTAAGAATAAATAAAATATAGATGGCGCACTGAATTCATCTGGGTATTTTTTCATTTAAGAAGTGTGATGTATGACATTTATAAAAATCGCTTTGTACACGATTCAACAACGCTTTTGAATTGTTGAATTATCTTATGAAAATCAGCGTTCTATGAAAAGTCTTTTTAGAAAATTCCGTGAATGTTATGGTTTACATAATCGTCCATCTAAAACCACTATTGGTCTAATTATTAAAAAACAATTCCAGAGACCAGTTCGAAATTGGACCTTATTTCTTTGAAAATGCTGAAACTGTAACTGTAATGGTGATCGATATCGTCGGATGATAACCGAATTTTTGTGGCCTGAATTAATGAATATTGATCTAGAGGACATTTGGTTTCAACAGGATGGCACTACACCTCATTTTGCTAATGAAACAATCACTTTATTGCGTACAAAATTTCCTGGACGTGTTATCACCAGAAATGGTGATGTTAATTGGCCACCAAGATCATGTGATTTATCACCGTTGGATTATTTTATTTGGGGTTACGTGAAAAACCAGGTCTATAAGAATAATCCACAGTCGATTCCTGAACTTAAGGTTGAAATTATTCGTGTCATTGGTGACATAGAGCCTCAATTATGTCAAATTGTCATTGAAAATTTTAACAAAAGAGTGGACGTCTGTGGAGCTGCAAGAGGAGGCCATTTGGGAGATATTATTTTTCTTATATAAATGCCATAAATAATATTTCAATTATCAATAAAAAGTTTTTGAAAATGAATGGAAGTCATGTGTTTTATGTATTCTTAAAAACACCGCGCAATTTAAAACACTTTATATCATAAAATATCCACTTTGTCGTTTCCTACGTTTTTCTTCGTTATTCGTGAAACATTCTAATATAAGAACTCGCTTTTAATTCCAATAAAGACCGTATGTGCAAGTTCTGAAGATAATTTGATAAGAATCTACAGAGTTACCCAAAATAAACTGATATTGGGAAGCATCTGGATTGGGTGGTATAAGCCACATTTTAAGATGGGAACTATTCTTGAGTAATAACCGGAAGCTTATGCGTTTCGAATTTGAGTTCATTTCGATCATTAGCTTCCGAGATTTCTAGTACATTTTGGTGTATGGGAATACTAGATATCAAAGCGCAAGGATAAAATTTGACTCTAAAAATTGGCCAAAAACTAATTTTGAGTGGCTGAAAATTAAATTTGAGCGACTAAAAATTAAATTTTGTGCGTTTGAAAATAACACCGTGGTCTGGACGTTGCTGAGTTGATTATGCGACAGTGCCTGGGTTGACCGGTGAATAAAGTTGTGGTAGTTTGTAACTGGTCAAATTTAGTTTTTGGTCGCTCAAATTTAATTTTGACTTAGTTTGTGAATAAAGGCTTGCGATTGGTAACAAGGGACTAAAACGTGCACGATAAATTCTCATGTACTCTCGAGTCTGGACGCAAAATCATAGACGCCGTCTAAACTTTCGCAAGACTGAATTGACTGATGAGATTAAGTGAGAATAAACTAGTGTCTCAGTTGTCACCAGCGTTTACGAAGCAATTGTACAGCAACTATTCAAAAAAAACTGTCATTTTTTGTCCCAAATGACTAAACTAATATTCTTTAGGCAGAGATTAGACTCAAAAATATGCGACTTGTTGGAGCTTAAAACAAAGTCGCATGCGTCCTTGGGGCGCACCTGGGGTTTAAAACCCAAGTATGTTCATTGCCTTTATACAATGGTGATAAAACCGATTTTGAAATATGGTTGTTTAGTGTAGTGGCAAAAAGGAGAGCACCATGTGGTTCAAAGTAAGTTGAGCCAACTACAGCGGTTGAGGTGCGTCAGCATCACAGGTGTGATGCGATCAACTCCAACAGCAGCACAGCACTGGAGGTTCTTTTGAACCTTAGACCTCTCCATATACATTTACAACTAGAAGCTCGTTCTTCTATTTGTCAAATGTTTTTCACTGCTCTATTCATGAAATAATTTGGGTACACCTCACTCGTGAGTTACCCTATCTTTTTGCACCAGTGGACTTAATGTTGGCCACAATTGTCACTGTAAGGAGCTTTACCGTTGAATTCCCTAGCAGGGATGAGTGGCTCAATGAATTTTTGTTAACATTTTAGAAGATAGTACAAACTTCTTCAGGGATGGGTCCCTATGCAACGGTGTAGCAGGAGCAGGTATTTATTGTATGGAGCCTCATTTAGACGTCTCCATCTTTTTGAGCACACTTGTATCAGTCTTTCAAGCTGAAACCTATGCAATTTTAACTTGTGCTTACTAGTGTTTAGGTAACTCGTTTACTGAACGTAGTATCAATATTTGTTCAGATATTCAGGCTGCCCATAAGGCACTGAATTCAGACACTATAACGTCTAAATAGGTTATAGAATGCAGGAAAACTTTGCAGGAGCTTTCTCGCAGCAATCGCGTCAGACTGATTTGGGTGCCCGGCCACTGTGATGTGGAGGGCAACGAACGGTCTGACGAGCTTGCTCGTGTGGGCTCCTCTGAACCTCCAACTGCCCCGAAGCCTATTTCGCTATTTCAAAAAGCTGGTTCACCAGTCGCTTGATGGAATGGGCAATTGGCAAACATGAGAGCTTCTGGAATGCCATTGTAACTCAAAATTGTATTTGTTGCGGCCAATAGAGTCACGTTCTAAGTTTCTATTAAATCTTGACAGGAATAAATTGCGGTTCAATGATTAAAGGACACTGTAAACTAAACAGCCATTTTTATCGTATGCACATTGTTCAAACTACTCTTTGCCGCTTTTGTGGTGCTGATGCTGAAACTGTGTTTCACATTCTCTGCAATTGTGACTACTTTGCAAACCTCAGACGAAGACTTTTTGGAGATTTTAACATTAGTGCTAACTGTTTTCGTAGCATTGATGTTAGGGTTATCTATAAGTTTCTGATGAGTTGTGATTTGCCAAATTAATTTGTAATTCTCTATTTTTCTCTATTTGTTAATTTTGTTTCAGTTTTTGTATAACTTTTATTTTCAGGTTTTTCACCAGGGTTGAGCACAATGGACCCACTTTGAGGCCTTCGTGCGAGAGGTAGTACAAATTCCTACTGCACACCTTACCCCGCGAATCCATCCATGCGTCTTTAGATGAAAATGTTTTGTGCGTGGACGAAGACGCAAAATGTTTCAGAGGGTAATATATTTTGAAATTTGTGTAACAAATCAAAAAATACTGAGCCTTTTTTACAGAATCCTTTCTCTTAATCGTACTCCGTATTCTCTGCAAAAAATGTTCCATTTTAATTTTAATGAATTCGTTATGAGTTTGTCACTTCTTATTTATTTAAATTAATGAAGCAAAAAATGTATCAACTCAATTTTAAGGCAATTTTACCCATTTTTAAATGACAAAGTTATGCTATCAAGGGTCTTAAAAATGCGCATTTTATTTTCTTAATTTAAAAAGACAAAAAAATTATCTTCTTGACCATAAATCATACATTTATTTCTCTTTCTTCATACGTGCCTTATTTTTGGAATGGAATTAAAAAGTAAAAGATCATGAAAAGTAAAAATTAAATGTTTTTTTTCGTGGATTATTTTATGGACATAATTGCAAATCATTTTTATGATTTCCATGATCAATTTAATGGTGACAGGGTACAATATCGACGACTCCAAAGCCAAAAGATCTTATTTTTTTGTACTAATAAAGTTCAATTGATAATTTCGGAGATAGTTTTAGTAAGAGATATTGTAAAACTTGACACATTTTTCATTGTAAGCGTCGATATTTTTTGTATAGACAAATTACAAGATTCATCAAACCGCAAATTATTAATTACAAAAAATAAACACTAACTACTTTCAATAAAGTAAAGTGCAAATATTAGCACATGTAATTTGCTGTCTGGATATTTTTGCAGCATAAATTTATGCATGTTAATTATCATAAAAACATAAATCATAATCTAACACTAATGATGCAACAATGAATTATTATTTTGCACGTCTATTTTGTATGCTTAAAAGTTAATTTGAAGGATTGGAAAGTGAATGCTCAGTGCAGTTATTTTTACTTTAACTTCTAGAAGTTCAAGTCTTGCGTTTGGTCCAAAAATGAAAATCGCCCAAATCAACTTTAAAACACGTTTTGGACCCTTAGCAGTCATTTCCGACCAAAATTGGTTCGACGTCTGTTAGTCGGTTGGGCGATCCATCTATCCGAAACTTTTTTGTCTGATCCTAGACGGTTTGTCCGATCGAACTGAAATTTTGGAGGAAGTATTCATTTGATAAAGACACGCGATCCATTCATATGAGAGCGCAATTGGACAAAGGCTTCTGGGAGCTCNGATAAAGACACGCGATCCATTCATATGAGAGCGCAATTGGACAAAGGCTTCTGGGAGCTCCCATATAAATGTTCGTCTATTTATCGATAAAACGATA
>JXPH01008099.1:7648-18455 GCA_001014845.1 Mochlonyx cinctipes | reverse complement strand
CATACAATTTCACGAACAAACGATGACTTCCGGCTGCAGTTTTCTTTGCAAAAAAGTGACTCAACAAAACTTTCCGCAAAGGCTGTTTTTTCGCCAATTTTCAAAATTTTCCAAGATTGAAAAAAATATGATGCGCACAAGCAAATCAAAAACTGTTGACTGATTTTGACAGTTTATGAATAGAGCTTCAAAATGATTTGTTACAGCGCATAAGCAAGTGCTGACATCTAGTGTCGAATTCCGGTTTTTAACTTTTAGACCCAATAGTTCAAATAGCCAAACTATTTTCTTTAGTTATTGAAACTATTTATTTTAGTTCTTTTGACTGAAAAATTAGTGTTTGCTCAACAACTATTTTTATAATTTAATGAACTAAAAAATATCGTTTCTGAAATTATCTGTTCATCGGAAGATGCTGGAGTAGAGCAGTTTCCAGATGATACAGCAAAATGCTGGAGGGAAGACGTAGAATCACTTGTGGCTGATGCAAGAAGTCACTGGTGAAGAAACGAAGAAAAATTGAAATAGAATCAAGCCAATCTGGCCTATCTTCTATAGTTTTTTTCTTCTATACCTCCGCTCCTAACGTCTAACCAGCTAATTAGGGGTGCCATTCAGGGGAACCAACTGATTGATGATGACGTCACTCCGTTTTATTATAAAAATTCATCATTTCTGGTATAAAAATGTCAAAATTGTATGGGAACCCACAGAAACTATTTAATACAAAAATGATTCATATCGTTTTTATCGATAATATTACGAACTTTCGTATGGGAGCCCACAGAAGGCTTTGTTCGGTTAGGTTAAATAAGGGAGGCCATCGAAATATACTTACATGCATAATTTCAGCTTAGTTGGATAAACCGTGTAGATGTTTTCCTCGGACATAGAATTGCCTACGGAAAAACGAATCTTAGGAACGTCTAACAGATTTCCACCCAATTTTGGTCGAAAAAACTCCTAGAGGTCCAAAACGTGCAAGAAAGTTGAGTTTTGCGATTTTCAGTTTTGGACCAAACGCATGACCTTCACTTTTCAGAAGTTAAAATAAAATTGTCTTTTCTCAACAAGAGTGACGTTAATTTTGTTAATGATCCAAATTGGGTCACTCACGAGGTTTAGAAGCCCCATGCAAACTCACCAGAATTTTCCAGAAATATTGAATTCTAATTATCGGAATGATCCCAATTTTGGAGCATAATCGTATGGTAAGAGTATCCAAAACAGTTCCTAAAAAGACTGACCTTTTTCAAATATTGAACGTAAGCTTTTGATAAGTGCGCCTTATGCTAAATTGGGATAACATCATCCATTTCTAATGCTTTCAATCACCAGACTTTTTGTGATAACTCTGTAAACATATAGTCTCTGCCAAGTTCTGATCATAAAATATGCATTGAAATAAAACGTATAAAATTAGAACATGCATTATAAAGTTTTTCTATTTTATTTATTGTATTTTTTTGTATATTTACAATAGGAGCTGGATAAGGCTTGTACAAGATCATTTGTGCAAATGTTGAAGAGGATCTGAAAAGTATTTACAGAGTTATCCTAAAAAGTCTGCTAATAAGGAGTATCTAGAAGAAATGTTTTTATCCAAATTTAAAATATGAACTGTTGTTGGACACTTACCAAAAGCTTATATTCCAAATTTGAGCTCATTCCGATCACCATAACTTAAGAATTCTGGACACTCATGGGGCCCATTTCACCCATTAACGAAGTCGTCCTTATTTTGTACAACAAAGCCACCCACATAGTTTTAGAGAAATCGGTTGTGAATTACGAGAATCATTGGGGAAACAGACACACAGACACAAACACGTGTTTTAGATCATTTGGAGCAACTTTACCTGAGGGACCAAATTTTTCGAAATTGTACTGAATACATTAGCTTTTATTTTACATCTCTCAGATAGAAAGAAGAGCTAAAACTGAAAGCTATATAACCCACTTTGTGGTTTCCTACGTTTTTATCTTTGAATAACCTTTCGAGATGTAAAAGCTGATTGAATTGAGAATTCAAATTGAAAATCCTTCCAGCAAATTGAATTGAAATATAATGCATATAAGAATATCGTACACCTGTCGCTCAGATGCATCATCATTGTGTTAAAAAATGTATATTTTTACCGTCTGTATCGTTCTCCACATTTCAAACACATTTTCATTTTGAGCAGCAAAGTATTCCCAGTCAAATGAAAAAGAGCGAATCATAATGGAAAATCTAAAACTGAAAATCTTACTTTAAAATATGAAAATAAAAAGGATTCCACCCATAAAACGAAATATTAAATGTAAAATGAGGATAAAATTCTTTTTATTGCTTAGCGAATGATAAGAAACATTTATGCTAAATTATCCTTATTACATATTTATGTTGTGTTTGTATTGTGTACTGATGTGTATATGCCATAAGGGGATGTGGATGAAAAGAAGCATCGATACTTAAAGTGAAAAATGTATTCTTCCCAACTAAAAAATTATGCTCCTTCTTCTCTTTCTTTGGTTCTAGATGTACCATCTGTTAATCATTTCGGTAACATCCTTTTCATTTTAATTATTCATATTCTCCACAATTATTTTATGTAACGGTAACATAAATTTCCAAAATTATATGAAAATGTCAAGGAAGCAAGCAAACCCCTTTTGAAAATAATGAACACATTCTCCACATCGTATAATAACGTCTGCTCCATATGTGTTTAGTTTTGTTTTAGAGGTCAGGTCAGTACTCACCAGACCGTTATTTAACTTTAAAACCTTTCTCAAAAACGTTTTACTTTAACTTTTCTTTTTAATAAGTTAAAGTATAGTAATTGGAGAAAAACTCGAAATCTTCTTGTTGACCAAAAGCTTTGTTGTGGCAAACAAAATCTTGGAGGGTGCAGTTTTTTGGCAAAACTCCTCATTCTCAGTTCTAAAATCAAGGAAACTATTTTGAGCGACTAAAAATTATTAGCCACACAAAGAAGCTTCCAAGATAGTAAACCCGTCAAACATTGAGCCTAGTTTGCATCTTTACATCCACGTCTCTGCGTTTAGGATGCTACATAGACGCTCGTCCAAGAATGTGTCCAAAACGCCCGTCCAATAACAATGGACGTTGGCGCCTACATAAGACACCTGAAAATAGCCTTCTTGAATTCTCAGTTGTCTCGAGCGACTATCTTTCTTTTAGACGCGTCTTACATTTTCAAGACCTTCAAAACTGAGCACAAATATTTAGGTTCTTTTGGGCCTAGACTTCTTAATTTAGACCAGATGTGGATTTCAGCGTTTACAAATAGCCTAGTCGTAATCTGGACTCAAAAATTCAAATATTTGTCCGCAGATTTCTAGGATGTTCGTCTATCATTTTGCAGTCTTTTTCCACCGCCTTCCAAACGACAAGCAAAGACGCTATCCAATACTCCTCCATCCAGTGCATGCACATGTTTCTCGCTTATTCTCTACCTATCTCGTTCCGTCCTATTTTGTGAACGCCCGCGTTAAATTACGTTGCGGTCAAGTCGCGTGCAGTTTTTTTACAGTCCTTCCACACTGAAGTTTTTAGTATGTTTTCGCAGACTCTTGGATCAAACCATCGGCTTCTGAACAGTAAGCAAAGATGCTACCCAAAACTTCCACATTCTCTATATACTCCGTCCCGGCACTGGCGTTCACGACATCAAAGACATAATTGTGAACTAGACGTAGACAAGTCGCATGCGTCCACGAACAAGCCCTTTTCAAATATTAAGGGTGAGAGCGTAGCACTGAGTCACACTGAGATTTTTCGTTTGACACCTAATCCTCACCAACTTGATGAATTGAATTGATGAATTTGTAGATTATCACAGCATACGTCTGTGTATGAGGATCCCAACCCCATATTGATCGATATCTATTTCATTCGGCATGCCTGACCATAACATGGGGTGATCTTTTGACATCGTCAGCTAACATTGGATCAAGCTTATCTCACTCATACCCATTAGTTCAAGATTGTATTTTTCTAACATTTTCATACTTGATATGTATAGGGTTTGGACATTCCATGTACCAAATCGAAACCTTGTACGTTTGCGGAGGGTTGTCATCAAACATCCGGTCCAGTTTTTCCTTAATGACTGTCTGAGAATAATATAATCTCGGAAAGCAGTGAGGGATTGGCCTAAAGTAACCAAAGTTTCATGATGGTTCTGCCACCTGAGCCTACAAACAGGTATACTTGTAGGAAACGGAATATTTTTTTACGGTTTTCATACACTCAGAAAACTGAACGTAACTTTTGGTGGCAGCATAGTTTTAAGCAGTGATAACATAACAAAATTACCTTTTTGTCACATAATATTGCGTTGCTTTGACATAAATTTACGTTTAAATCTGGGTGTGGTCAGCCTATCCTTAATTTTATGTAACCATGACGCAACATTATGTCGTAGAGACGTACTGATGTTACGTTACCACAGCATAAAACTCTGCCATCACTAGAAGGGTGTATCAAAGAGGCTCACCTTTTAACCCATACTATTAATTTTTGAGGCAGCCAGCAACGATAATTTTTCGCTTTTTTCATAAATATCAGAGGATGCAAACGCCATGGGCAGGATTTGACAGACGCTCTACCTATCAAACCACCAGGACAGTCTACCTTAAATAAGCGAAGAATGATTCTATTTTAAATCAAATTAATAACCATTTTACCTGACACTCATCCAAATCAATCATCCTCAACAGTATTTTGGAACAGAGCCGAGTACGTGATTCAAATCCTAATTATTTTCAGCTCAGTTTTGTTCTTCGATACTAAACTATGTATACACAATATCTTATTTTATCACGTGCTGGCTTTTCGTGGTGTGTGGGATATGAACGTACGTACGTAAAAACCAAACCACAAAGTGGATTATATGGCTTTTCTTTTCTAATTATTGTATATTTTGATAAGAACTGGATTTATACTTGGAGAAAGATCATATTTTCAAAGTGCAAGTTTTGAAGAAGGATCGGAAAAGCATTTACAGAGTTATTCAAAAGAGTCTGGTAATTGAAAGCTATACATGAATGGATGGTAATACCATCCATTATTAGCTAGCCGGGATTCGGGAAAGTCGGAAAATGAGAAAATCCCGGGAAATTCGGGTTGGGAAATCCCGGAAATGCAATCTCTAGATGGTATAATCGCAGGTTATAAATATAAAATGTTCTTGGGCAATTACAAAAATATTATATTCCAAATTTGAGCTCATTCCGATTACTAAAACTCAAGGATTTTGGAAGTTCCTGGCACATAGAAGCTCTCAGATAACAATGCTCCAGGGTCAAACTTTTGTAAGAACTGTTCTTGGATACTTACCATAAGATTATGTTTCAAATTTGAGCTCATTATAATCTTTAGCCCAAGACTTTGTGGCTCGATTTGGCCCATTAATGAATTTACTTACTTTTCTTGAGAAAAACCCCCACACAAAATTAGAGCTGAATAATTTAAGAACTACATGAGCTATTGAGAACAGAGCCACCCACAGACACACACAGACACAAACAGACACACATACAGATCGATGCTTTTTTAATGTTTTTGTGTTTCTGAATACATACATAAGCTTTTTTTCTACATCTATAGTAAGAAAGAAAAGCTAAAATTTGAATTGAATTACACGGTAACGAAAAAAGTACTCAAATTGAAAATTTGTTTACTCATTTCTGAGAAATTTAAAGCTCTCAAAACAACCAAAAATGTTTATTTTCAATTTACTTGAATTCATATTTTCAATTTCGCTGAAAATAGAATTTACTCTTCCGACGCCTATGTGAAAAAGCTTACACAAGAGCTAGTGCACATTTTTTGATGCTGTCAATGCTAGCTAAATCTTTTCGCTACAACAATTTTGTTTGTTGGCCAATTTAATTAAAATACCTATCATTGTTAAAGTTAAATAAATGTTTACAATACAGTTTCAATAGATTTGGAAAATTCTAATCCAGAACCGAGAAACAAATGAATGAAAATAGCAATGGATTATTTTACTTTTTTTTTCACAGACACTTTTATGATTTTTAGAAATATTTCTTCAAAGGATGTTTACACCATGAAGGGGACATGTACAGTACAAATAGTCAAGGCTCTTTCTTTTAAAAAAATTACCAAAAATTACTGTCTCTGTGTTCTTCGGTCATTTGCCTGGGTTTTGTCACATAATCAACCCAGAAATGACCAGACCAAGATGCTAGGCATAGCCAAGACATTGCTGGTTGCTGGTTTGATTATGCTACAGAACCAGGATTAATATTTTTTCCTAAATATTTTATTTTTTCGCTGCCCAAAAATTAATTTTCGGCCACTCAAATTTAATTTTCGGCCCCTCGAAATTTTATTTTTGGTCACTCAAAATTAAATTTTCGGCCGCTTACATTTAATTTTAGGCTGCTCACAATTTTTAGAGCCTTATTTTAATCTATTATTACCCGTGGTCCCAGAGGCTTTGTACTACAAAATTTGCCAATTTGCAATAAAACCTAACTATATATATAGATATGAAATCAAAAGTCTTGACCTGCACATTAATGATCTGATGACGACAAATCTAGTCCCTTGGTCATTTAGGGCACCTGGGCCCCTCCAATGGGGTCATTTTGAATACTTTGAAATTTGCTTTGAATACAGGTTCCGTAAAACTTCAAAGAACACTATGCCAAATACCAAGAATTGCACCTCAGAAAGCTGCAGTATGCTATTCGTCACGTGGAGCCCCAAGAGACCTTTTCAGATTCAACTAGTTTTTATTGATCTGAATTAGAAAATCTTCATCTATTTAGGATTCCTGATACCTTTTTTACAGCATTCCTTAGTAATATTGGGTAAACATCCATTTTGAACATTTTCGGGGCTCAAAAGATTTCTTTCCAGAACCCATAACAAGGGTTAATTGAACTATCCAAAAGGGTTCCACGTTTTAACTCCTTTTTTGAGGTTGATTGAACGCAGAAAAAGCGTCCAATGGCCCTAAATATAGAGTTCAAGGTCGGAACCCTCATTAATGGTTCAGATTTAGAAAAAAAAATTAAATAAAAAAATTAATTTTACCAACCGAAAAAACGTGTAAGCCCGAAAAAAAGATGCTTTGAACCCGTGTTTTGGATTCAAAAAATTTGTGATTATTTTGAAACGTTGCGCGATGACTAAATGAAGTGATATGACCTGCACTGAAAATCTGCACACATAGGTAATCCACGGAACTCCTTTTAGAGTTCTTTTTACTCTAAATCGCAATTAACCCTACTGTCTTTTTTAGAGTTCAATTAACTCCTAAATGGAATTAAATTAACTCAAAAAAAGAGTTTGACAAAAAAAAATTTAATTTTTTTTAAACATTTCTACAGAGTTCTAAGTACTATAATTTAAAGAACAAACGTAAAATATAATGCTTAAAGAAGTTTTCAAATTTGCCAAAAAAAATTTGTTCAAACTCCTATTTTGAGTATATTTTACGCCTTTTTAGAGTTGATTGAACTCTTAAAAAAGACAGTAGGGTTAAGTGCGAATTCGAGTAAAAACAACTCTAAAAGGAGTTCCGTGGGTTATGTGTGTGGAGAACTCTAAAAAAGTGTTCATATGAACACTAAAAAAAGTTCAGCAGAGGAAACCCCGATTTGAGTTCGTTGAACCCAAAATTAGAGTTCAAATTAGCCAAAAAGAGTTCATTTGATCTTTTGCGTTAATTGAACTTCAAAAAGATGTGAACTGAACCCTAAATAAAGTAGGTAGACTTACCGAATTTTTAGCTACTTTGAACGTAAAAAGGGTTTGTCGGATTTTGTGTGTGGAGAATGGTAAAAATGAACTTTACGCATATAAGTAATGTATATAAGATGTATACATAATTTATAATGTTGCAACCAGCGCTAACGGTCTATTCAAACGAAAACATGGTCATCAGTCGCCATTTTTGTAAGTTTACGTTTCTTGGAGCTTTTCTGTAACGTTCGCAGCCTACTTTTTGGTGATTTCCACAATTTAAGGGAGAATAAACCGAAAGCAAGAGTTCCACAGTTTAAGGGGAAACAGGTGACGTTCTTATCCATCACTAATGAAATGTGTTATAAAAAGAATTCAAACTCAATAATTGAAAATAAAATTTAGTGCGGCGTCCAAGTGTGTGGGGAAGGCACTGGAATTGGAAACAGCTTTTTTCAGAGCTATATAAAATAGTTCTTTTCAGAACTATAGAGTTTTTTAACAGCGACCTCTCCCTTTCCTGTTTCAGTTCGCCTAGAGAAGACAGCTTGGGAAAACTGCCAATTAGATCGAAGAAGAAGATAATCACAGCAGCCACGGTAAGCAACCTACCTGTTGCCTCGCCACGACCCTTCAGTTGGCCCTGCAGTTTGCTGACCTTTTGGCATCTGTTGGATTGCCATGCCATCTGCCGACAGTTTCAGTACTGCCTGGTTTGGTTTTCGTTGGCTTTTTGAGAAAGTCCATAGACGTCCACCGATAGCCCCAGCTGGCTTTTGCGTCCACTGATTGCCCTTTTTGTTCGCTGCTGTTTGCCAATACCCATCCTCACCATTCGACTGTCCCTGACCCATTTGAAAGTGCACAACAATACCCACGTTAATATTAATTTAATTATTATTGTAAATTTTTTTCGTGAACCCTTTTTTGGGTTCTCCACATAGACTTTACCGAAATTTTGGCTAATTTGAACCCAAAAAGAGTTCATCGGATTTTGTGTGAAGTTATGGTGTTTTTTTTTGTTTTTCTTACTTAGTTGTAAATACTTATTAAAGAACTGGTGCTGTCTCTACAGATACTAACAATTTGACAGTTACTCAGATATGATTCTATCAATTTTGTTTATCTAAATTTCTGGTATTATTTTCACTGACAATTTTAGCCTCGAGTAATTTTAATCTGAATCTGAAAAATAAACTGAAACTACATAAAACATTGTCATCTATAATTTCGACAAATAAAATTCAAACAGTTTCGTCTGTGTTATGTCAAGTTTTTTTTTAGTGTGTGCACACACAATTTGAATTTTATATTGGTACGTGATAGTTACTGAAACATTGGCAAAGTGGGTCACTTTGTTTTTAAGTAAGTATTTAGCAAGTTCACACAAATTTTAGATAGAAGAAGTAACTCAAATGCAAGTTTTAAGCATTAACTTTCGAGTAAATTTGCCATTACTTGGTTTTAATTTAGCGTGTACTGTTCATATCACACTACCCTGTGTTAGGTTGGCCTTCTTTTTGATAAAATTTGCTCATTACGTTACCCCAGATACCCATTTTCCATCTATAACCTATGAATGTACAAGATGCTACCACCCACATACCTTCTACTAATAGTATAACAATCTATTAATTTCCAATTAAAATTCACATAATTCCCTTATAAAAAGGTTAAAATTAAGTAAACAATAAAAACAAAACACAAGGCGTAAATGTGAAGGCAAATAGAACACCATAATTTCCCCACCCCTCAATTCCTAAATCGTAACCGATCCGTTATAATGCTGACCACAAATGAGGCTTAAATTGTTAAATAATGAAATTTAATCAGCAATTGATTGTAAACAGGAAAGGGTCAAATGTCAAAACGATCTGAAAACCGCAATTTAGGAGAATAAATAGCAAAAACCAACCTGTAAAGACCAATTAAGCAAACTTATTGACACGTTAAAGACTTTAAATTATTAAGATCGTGTTCCCTCGTAACGAAACAACAATAAATAGAATGGAATGAAATGGAAGGAAAGTGAGAGGCTTTTTGCAAAGGATTACAAATTGGTTCATTATTTAAAAGGGTGCGTTTGGCTGTGGTTGGTGTATGGGTAGGGGAAGGTGGTGGCAAAAAGAATCATTTGTTATTCTTAGCTTGGGGATATTAAAACATTTCAATGATAAAAAGAATGATAACGGAGTAGAGAAATTTGCTATCTTGTTTGTTTTAAATAGGCAACTAAATATTTCAATTTTAGCTAACTTACGAACTTACGATATTCTTTTTATCGTTACATTGACCCCAGTATCACAAGATATTCTTGTTTTCGTTCAAAATAAAAATGCTATAAAAAATATCGATCAACATTTTGAAATCGCCTGGAAAACTTTATTTTCTTCTCATATATCTATCTGTAGGAGAAGTAAAGGTTGTAATATACGAAGCGGGCTAAGA
This sequence comes from Mochlonyx cinctipes, assembly GCA_001014845.1. Classification (NCBI taxonomy): domain Eukaryota; kingdom Metazoa; phylum Arthropoda; class Insecta; order Diptera; family Chaoboridae; genus Mochlonyx; species Mochlonyx cinctipes. The sequence continues at coordinate 8,278 of JXPH01008099.1, read as the reverse complement.
AAAAAGTGTCTCGCAAAGGGATAACGAGATTTGAACTCGGTTTGACACAAATGAAATACCATACTTTTCACGTTAAGGTTAAGTAAGGTTGACTATTTTCTTTGATCAATTCTGTATCGTTACGCACTCAATGTAGCCTCCTTCAACTCTCGACTAAATCAGTTAATTACAGTCTTATTGGTTGCTTCTCTTCTGAGCACTTGAGATATTTGAAAGCAGCCATTGTGTCATTTGGTGCCGCCCCCACCCCTACTGGCTTTATTTTCAGTCCGCCGCCGTCAAAAGCCACCGATGCCGGACTTAATTTTGACAGCTTGAGATGAATGTTTTTTTTAAACATTTTTTAAGAACAATGTGCAAAATTGAAATTGTCTTTAGGGGAGATAGAAGTTAGTTGTTGTTAGTTTCTGGATTTATCTAATTTTTGAAATTTGCAAAATAATAAGTATTTCCATAAAATTCAATAATAACTAAACGAGTTAGAATAGTATTTGGTCAAATTGAGACTTCCAGTGCTCTAAAAATTACTTAAAATTTGTTTCCTGAGTTTAGGCCAACTTATTGAAAACACATTTTCCCCTTAACTCCAAATGGGTTACAACAATCAAGCAATTTTTCAGGATCTACCAT
>JXPH01008086.1:669-12718 GCA_001014845.1 Mochlonyx cinctipes | reverse complement strand
TGTCTCGAGAAAACTCCTAGACGGTTTGTCCGATCAAACTGAAATTTTGTAGCAAGGGTTCATTTGATAAGGACACGCGATCCAGGCCGTGCATAGCCATTTTGCAGCAGGTTGTTTGTTTTATTACAGTACATTTTATTTACATTTGTTTTATTACATTAACTTGTTTTATTGCATTTTTGTTAAACAATTTGTCGGTCTAAGTGGTTTCCTTACATCCAGGAAACTCCCTTATGCACGGCCCTGGATCCATTCATATGANTTCGTCATTTTATCGATAAAAACGATATCAATCACACATTTATGAATAAAATCTTTTGAAATTAGAGATAGATAGATAGATTATCAATTGGTACCCATGTTATGCCCACCAATTTTTACCCCAATCGGACAAAGGCTTCTGTGGGCTCCTGTACAAAGTCGACATTTTTATACCAAAAATGATTAATTTTTATAATAAAACGGCGTAACGTCATCAATAATGAGTACGGCCCTCCTTATGGCAGCCCTTATTAGCCGGAGCGACGTTAGGAGCGGAGGCATAGAAAACAAACTATAGAACTTAAAGTCATGAAGCCGTATCGGCCTGGTTCCCCTACCTCCTCTAAATCAATTTTGCAGGCAATTTTACCAGAGAAACCACGTTGTATTAGATTTATTGGAGAAAAAAATCCATGATAAGTACTGTGGGACTGATGATGATCGTGTAGTAGCAATAATTTAAAGGCTTTAAAACCATATTGTTGACGGAGAAAATACTTTTAACTTAATTTAAATATATAATAATATGCGGACATTGAGGTGAACAGAAACGTAGAATAAAATAAATAAATTATGTAATTATATACACATAAAAATGCATAAAACATTTTTTTTTCTGTTTCCATTCATTCATATTCTTAATTTTCACATAATAATATTCAAGATTATTATTGATTTTTTAACACAACAAAAGCATAACACAACATCAACGCAGAGCATATATAGCATAACTATAAAAACGAAACGAAAGAAATAGAGTGTTAAACTTACCCTTACACCACCATTTACCCTCATGAGTTGAGTTGAGTTTTAGTTCAGTTGATGTTGAGTTGAGCTCTGGTGCTGTGCTGTTCTATTCCTGTGGTGTTATGGAAAAAGCAGCAGAAACATACCAACTTACCTCTATTTTTTAGTCAATATAATGATTTTGGTATATTATAAAAATATAGAAAAAGAAGGAAAATACATTTATAATAAAACATTCAACCCTCTTCATTCATAATCAGACTGTCGAAGCAGCAATCGCGAGTGGTGTGTTTTTCCGATTCTGATTTTATAATAAAATTATTTTTTCTGCTGTTCGTTGGTTGGTGTGGAATGAATAATATTAAAAATTTATCCACCTATATTAGCAGTATATAGACCTAATAAAAAGCATTAACATAATAAAAGTATATTGTGTATTTTAAGAACTACTAAATTTAACTATTTTGTTATTCGTGTGTTGGAAGTTTAAAAAAAAAAGTATATAAAAGTATTTAACAAAAAAATAATATATTATTATCATGTTGAAATCGTAATTTGACCTTCATACAAATATTACCTTATCTACAATCGATAACACGGAATATTCTGTGGTTTTTCAACTATAAACAAAATGCTTTTTTAATATTTGACTAACAATATATACAGTGCTGTTAAAGTTAAAATTAATTTATCATAAATAGTAATAGTAATAATAATAATAGTATTGAGTACGTGTTGAAAAAGTGTTTTTTTCTGTTATCAGCAAGCAGCGCTCGAAAAGTGAATATTGTTTTTCTTGAAACCTGCTCGTTCTTCGGATCGTAAAAATAGCAATAATTATGGTATGTCACAATGCTAAAAATGCAATTTTCTATTGCGAACTTTGCTTAAAAACTAAGACGTATATCATGATTTAAGTGTTAGATTTTTTTTTAAATAAAATAATCTTGACAATATCCATGGTGTAGAAATTTAACATCTGTTCTGCAGATGAATTCACGTTGCATTGTGTAAAATTTATGTATATGTGTTTGATTTTGGTTGGTTCATTTTCTACATCAGCAAGAAATTTTATCGATCCAATGTTTAACTTTACTTTTATATTGAATAATGTATTTTCATTTCGTTTTTGCAGCAAAAATAAATAGATAAGATTTTTTTTCTTCTTCAATATTGAATAAACCTCTTAAGGTGAATCATCTTCAGTTTTTCACCACCCCTATTTCCCCCTCATCCTGATGTTATTTGTGTAATTTCAATTTGTTCTCTTTTCAAATCTTATCAGTGATGAAAAAATGTGTACGTCATGAAAATAATGATGATGACATACCGGCTCACGACGACCATTATTTCTCTCTCGACTTCTTGGGAGTTTTTGGTGTGTACATTACACGTACCTGTTTGTTCTGCTTTGCTTCGGCTTCGCAGATCCACAGATGTTGCGCAGTCTGACTCAAAACATCCAGATTGATATTGCTTTGCTTCATTCGATTTGTAACTAATGTGGATTTTATGATACCATATATTCTTTTTTTTAAAGTTCAGTGACCATGCATAATGCCGGTGCCTCTTGTTTGGGCTGATTATATATTATCGTTCTAACGTGGAAAAATTATTATTTGTTGTTCCAATCAATAACATCAATAAATGTTTGAACTTATTGTAATAAATATTCATATTATATGTTAAGGAAAAGTTTTGGTTTATTATCTTGTTCATAAATTATTTCCTTTGTTCTTCAGTTGAAGGGGTGGCGACTAGCCTATTGATTGAAATTATAGTTAGTTTTTAAACTTACTTGAAGACCTATGGTGCCCTAATGGGATACAGCCAATCAATAGTGTTATTCCATCTCCATTCCTGATTTCTATCTCCATACTAGTCATACCACATTGCTACCATAATTCAGTGTTAGTAATCGTTCGAGACCATCTTATCCGCAGGAATTTTATTTAGGACTGATTCAGTCCCTTTCCGAGTCTCGGATGCATACAGCAGTGTGGATAGTACAAGGCTTCAAAATAGTTGATGATTGGTGTTTTTTGATACAAGACTTGACCGCCAGATATTATTTAGCGCATAAAATCTTCCTTTCGCAGTATTAACGCGGCTTTGAACGTCTTCGTCGGTATTGTATGTTATCTTGCTGCCAAGGTTTGTAAATTTCTCGACGCATTCGACGATTTTAACGTCAATCTCAAAACCACCAGCGCTATTTCTAATAACAGTGAGATATACTTTGTATTTTCAACGTTGACCTTTTTTCCTTCATTGGAAAGGTCTTAGCTTTCACCTTCTATATCTTTCTTTTCGTGTGCATAGCCTGGTCATCAGCGTAGTCCATATCTTCTAGACGCTATCTTCCATCTAGACGTATCTTCTATACAATATTTCTCCATTTTATGCCACGCTTCTCTATATCAAATGATTTGTGCAGCACATTATCCGACATGAAAAGGAATAACAAAGGGGACAGCATGCAACTTTCTCGAACACCATTCTTTAGGAGAATAAGATTGGTGAGCCTATTCTTATGTACGACGCGGCAAGTGAAGTTGGCGTAAGATTCCTTGATCAGATCAATAATCTTTGCTGGAACCCCTCTATCGCTTAAACTCTTCCAAAATGCGTCCTGCTTTAGCAGATCAAAGGCTCTCTAGATGTCGACGAAAACGACGTACAGCGGTCGGTTATACTCGATACACTTCTCAATGATGATTTAGACTGTATTTATTTGGTCAACACAGAAGTCATGCATTCGAAAGCTTGCCTGTTCTCTTCTTATTGTTGCATCAATCGCTGGGTTGATTCTTTTCAAAATAAAGGTAAAATCTTGTGGACTTACTGGGAATGGACTGCTGCATGATCCCTCGCCAATTGTTACAGTCACTTACATCACCTTTCTTGGGATCTTCATTATCAAACTCTGTTTCCAGTCACTAGGAAACGTGTTAGTGTTCCAGACATTGCATAAAAATTGATGGAGGATGTCTGTTAATAGGTCTAATTCGGTTTAAAACGTCTGGAGGGATACCATCAACACCAGGAGTTTTTCCATTTTTCAAGTAATTAGTGCTTCTTTAGCCTCCGCTTTACTAGGCAGCTCGACATTAATCCTCGTATCGATGCTGACGAGTGCTGAAGCTGGATTTGGCTGGTTGTGAAGGAGCTGCTTTGGCTCGATCGTTTGTATCGATATTAAAAACATCCTTGAAGTGTTCCCACCATCTATGCAGTTGCAGAATGTTCCCACCATCTATGCAGTTGCAGAATGTTCCCGTCCTTATCCTTCACGACAGACAGGACCGTCTTTTTGATCGGATTCGCAAGCTCTTTAGAAATACTATAATTGTTTACAATCTATACGTTCTGCAACATTTCTCTGTTTTGGCCTCCAAATCGTTGCAATGATTCCGATTGTGTCTGTGTCCTCGATATCTCACGTAATTCTCTACCGATTTGGCGTGTGATGAGCCAAATCGATCCATGGAGTCCGGGGAATTTTACAGAAATCTTGAGTCCTAATGATCGGAATGAGATCAAATTAGGAACATATTCTCTATTAGGCGGCCAAGAACAGTTCCTAAAAAAGTTTGACCCTGTGACATCGGGATCTGGGGACTCCTGTCTACCAGGAACTTCCAGAATCCTAGTGATCGGAATGAGCTCAAATTTAGAATACAAGATACATAATCCACTTTCTGGTTTCCTACGTTTTTGAACCACTAAGATAAGTTGTTTGAACAAAACGGCAATCAAGATCAGTTTTGTGACAAACAAGGTAACTTGTTCCAGAAAAACAAGATCTTGTTGGGCGTTCAATGTTATTTTTTCATCCTTTCTGCTCTGTCCAAAATGGGGACGATGCTTAACGAAAAGATAAAGTTATCAAAATTGTACCTATATAAAGAGTGCGTCAACGAGCCTTAAAAGCTACTTTTATATTAAATAGCAACTTTTCTCTCTCTTTTCCCTTCTAAGTATGAGGAAAACAAAATATGAAAATTCTTATTTTCATTGAAAACATTCAAATTAAAATGCAATTAAATACATGCAAATGCAGAATGGAAATAACTAATTAGAAAATGAATAAAAAAATTATAACTATTTATTACTATAAGTAAATCTCAAGATTAGAATAATATTTTTGTATTTTTATTTTTATTTGCATCTAGTAAGAACGATGATGGGGTGGTGTGGTGGGAAATTCTTTGATTGATGATAACCGGATTCTTGCTTGTGCAGCATTGATATTGCATAATTAATTGTATTTTAATATTAAAACATCACCTTATGCAACTTCAATGCTAAGTCATTGCAGCGCTGTACACTTTGAGCTGATGTTTAGCGTTGTGATGCAGATGCCAGATAGTGCATTTTAGTTTTTCTTCTCCCTTCTCCGATAATCTATATGGAAGAAAGGCTAAAATGGTTTCATTGAATTTTATTTTAGGCTTTCTAGTAAGTGCACAAAAACCGAATCAAAGGTATTTTGGATATAAGTATTAGGCTGTGCCCATCTTGTATTGAGAAATTTCAAATACATTTTTCCAAAACAGGTAGCGCGGAAATGTAGCCAATGGATCAGCAACTCCACTATTTTTTTCAAATTTTTAATTTGGCGGGATATTAAAAATAAACTTTTCAAAATTTATTGGAAATTCTCATAACCACGATTTGGAGAAAATCAAATGAAGGATTTCCACTGAACCAATTTAGACCCAAAAGGGAGCTCATATTTGTGACTTGTCATAATGACAATTTTTTTTGTATCAACCGATTGGTATTCATACTCTGATTAATAAATACTTCTTCGCAAAATATGAGAATTGAGGCCTTCCTTAAGTAATTTGCAAAAACCATTCGTAAATTGCCAATTTGGATCAAAAGTCGTCTGTCATGGTGGTTTGAGGTATAGGTTTTAAAAGTCTGGATATGAATCAGTCAAGGTACTTTGAAAAAAGTCTATGGTTGGGTCAGCAGAAGAAGTGGAAGTTGTGATCTGTGTTTTTTGTTTGAATGTTGGTATGCCTTCACAAATCACATGAGATGAACAACAACCGATACAACGCTGAAACCATGTTTCCGAGACCAACGACAATTACTACTAAGATAGACAGAATCAGAGTTTCTTTGTTGGTGCGGTTGTAGAAAATCTCATGTGGTTTGTGAAAGCATACCAANAAAGTCTATGGTTGGGTCAGCAGAAGAAGTGGAAGTTGTGATCTGTGTTTTTTGTTTGAATGTTGGTATGCCTTCACAAATCACATGAGATGAACAACAACCGATACAACGCTGAAACCATGTTTCCGAGACCAACGACAATTACTACTAAGATAGACAGAATCAGAGTTTCTTTGTTGGTGCGGTTGTAGAAAATCTCATGTGGNGACATTACACACTTATTTGAAACAACTATTTTTCTGGATATTTTATCTACAAATCGCACCTCAGGTGAACCACTTTATTTTTTTAGATAAATGCATCAANCTTTAGCAAAAGTTTTAATGCTCGAACTAAAAATATGGATGTTTCATCCAAATTATTTCGATTTTTTTATCGGGTAAAAAATTGGGTTTTTTAATTTTGCCCGCAAATTTCCCGGTAATAAAATTAAAAACAGCATATTATTATGATATCAAAAATGGTTAAATTAAATTGGGAAAAATGTACGAATGATAGATTTAAAACTAAAATGATGAAATAAAGCCAATAGGACAAACGCGCTACCAAAATTATTGGTTTTACAGAAAATTTTCAAAAAAATATATTTTTGCTACAAAAACAAAAAGATAAAATAACTAGAAAAATGGACAAAAGAACAAAAACAATTGGAGAAAATAAAAACAAATTTAAAAGTTCCTTGTAACTGGAAATTTTTGTTGTTTTATCCACAGCCACCTGTTCCATCATAGAAGCTAGATTTCTTCGATATTCTAACAATTTCTAATTGTTGTTTTATTTTAGTGTGTAGACGAATAAATACTAAGATTTCCAGATGCATAGTTGGGTGCATTGCAAAACCAATGTTATTGTCGGTTATTGTGCTGGTTGTGACTCATTTCAAAAGCATGTTGTTGTGTAAACTGCTATAATGTTAAAGTGTACTGCTATAATGTTGAAGAATTTTGGTTTTTCTCTGAATTTGTGTTTTTGGTGTTTAGTTTGTAAAAGTTGTAAAAGTTGTACTTTTTAATAAATAAATCCTTAAGACCTAGGGTCTTGTTATGTGCAAAGTTTTTTGCACATTAATGGATTTATATTGACTTTTTGTAGAAAATTGAATAATTACAACATATAAACTGATAATTAGGCAGACCAATCACGCAATATTGGAAACCATTTTCAAATAAAGTTGATATGGCTCTTCCGGGATTTGAACCCAGGACTCAGATGTGTCAATGGCGTAATGCGTAGAAAACCACGCCTTAACCCATCGAGCCACCTGTGTCTTGGTTTACATGTAATCCTATTGAAGATACGTGCTACCTTCACCTAGTACAATGCATTATTTTCATTGTATATTGGTATGCCTTCACAAATCATATGAGATGAACAACAACCGATACAACGCTGAACCCATGTTTCCTGGACATCTTAGTATTCATTTGTCTATATACCAACATTTAAACAAAAATAGATCCAACAACGAAAATAATGCACTCGCTAAAAAATTTGTACTGCGAAATCAATAGAATGTACTGATTTTCAAGAAAAAGTGGAATTACTGATTTTCGAATCCTATATAAAAAAAAAATCATATTGATTTAGCAGTACAAATTTTTTAGCGTGCATTGAAGCGTGTATCTTCAATAGGGATTACGTGTAAACCAAGACACAAACTAAAAAACAAACAGGCAGAAACTAAGACACAAACCAAAATTACACAACATTATACCAGATTTTGGTTTTAGAATCTACTATGTGATATGCTTTTGAAATAAACAAAGACGACCCAACAACATTGGTAGTTCAATGCTCAATTCCATTTTTCTGGCTATCATAGTATTTATTGTCTATGCCGAGACTTCGAAAAAAAACATGCTTCTGGGTATCTTAGTATTCATTTATCTATGGTACTGTAGCTGCAAATAAGAGTAATGAAGCATTGAAGCTTTCAGGCCATCTATCTACCTCAGAAAGTGGGGACAATGCCGCTTATTGTTGTGCACCAAAAAATGTGTAGAAAATACCTCAACTCAAAATATGCAAATTGATAAGTCATAATCCACTATCTGCTTTACTCGGTTTTTTAAATAATAAATAGAATATAGAAGATAGACTTATAACCATTTAATCATCCATTGTACACGTGAATGCTGTTTAAACGATAATTTGAGTCGCAATTTTCAATGTTTTTCTGTTTTGGTATTAAATGAGCTGTCCGCTCGTCGTATCAAATGTACTTGCATACATATTATGATGTGTTTTATAATAATGTGCAAATGAGAGACAAAAAGACATATTTCTTTGTTATTTCGTGCTTTTTGTATCGCAGAAATGACAAATCCATCCAAAAACCTTTAAAAAGTCGATATATTTGTTCTGTATGCTGTTGTTATATAAAAAGAAATTCGATTTGATTTTAATTAGGTATTTTAGAATCGCTGACAAATTAATTGTTTTCGATTTTTTTTTAAAATAAAAACGAAGAATTAACGTCACGTGTCGTGGCTGAAGGTTTTGCGCTATATAATGTTAAGAATTTGAGATAATTTTATACAATGAACATGAATTATTTCATATAGCAGGGGTTTCCATTCTTGTTTATTTATCGATGATTTATCGATATTGAAAAATATGGGAAAACTAATTTTTAGAAAATCTCGTGTACTTACACTGAGAAAAAAAATCGTTTCTCCTAACCAAGAAAAGGTCACAACCATCTAATAAAACGGGTTGTTTAGGGCCAGTTGCGGTGTTTCACCCAAACAAGATCTTGTTTGGTTCAACCCTCTCAGCACATAATATCTTTGTTGAGTGAAACAAAATCTTGTTTTCAGATCTTGCTCGATCTTAGTTATGAAATTTCGGCCACAAACAAGATCCTGTTTTCCAAATAAGATTTTATTGCTGATAAACATTATCTTGTGTCTCAGAATTTCAGGGTGAATAAGAATCTTGTTTAAGAGAAATTAGATCTTGTCTCATCCAGACAAGAATTTCGGTCAGAAACAAGAAACGTAAAAAACGTGTCAGCAAAAATAGATACATGTAAACAGATTATTTACTGTCTGAAAAAATCGACGATTCTGACAGCTCTATTGTTTTCGTTTAACCTATCCGTCACTTCAAAATTTGCGTGACGTTTACACTTTTTGTAACGTTAGTCTCGTTTGAGATTAATTTCACGATTCAATTTGGTGAATTTCATAGAACAATGTCAATACTTGATGCTGTAAATCCTGTTAAGGTGGAAGCATTATGCTCTATTCCAGCGGCTGTGATAGATGTTCGTTTTTTCGCGTTTTTTGGGGTTAGTGGAAGCTACTTAATCTGTATATAGATGTATTTTTGGTGTCAGAACGGGAATCGTTTCATAATTCTCAAGTCATGGTACCTGCCACTTATCCACTAGACCAAACTATAGATGCTAAATTACACAAACCAGACGTGAATGTCCACTTTTTGATTGTTTTATCTTAATGAACCGTCAAAACTGATCTTATTGAACATAAGCAATCTGTTTGGTCAAAAAAATGTAAACAATACTTATTCCTTAAAGTTTCCCGCATTGTTGGCATAATCTGTTACACATTTTGCCAATTTTAAGCCCACATTTGAATATGAAAAAGAATTGTTTGTGTGGCTATTATTCTCACCGTAGGCCTCATGGATGTGACCACTTTGACGCCACATTATTTTTTATTTACATAGTGTAAACCAGATTTCTATTAAGAGATGTAAAAGTGTGGTTATAAATATGGCTTCGTCATTGTAGGCGTCGAAAAAATACTGACTAATATTGACACATCAAAATTCCCCCATGTTTCTCGCCCCTCACTTCATGTGACGCTTAATTATGTCATATTTTTACAAGCATGGTCATCGTGTTGCCCCCCGTATCCAATTGGAATTTGAAGAAATTGCTATAAGAATTTTGGTCAGTATTTTTTCGACAGCCTCAATGACGAGGCCAGTAAAAAGTATGAGAACTGTCAAGTTCTAGCGTTCTAGGGAATTATATTTCTATTGTGTACAATGCAATTAAAATCTTGGCTGTCAAAATTCGTATATTCTATAATACGGATAGATGTCGGGATTTTACTTCACGCGCTATTTTTATTTGAAATTTATCGATTCACTGCAACCACTAAATATACAGAAGTAGTATAATCATATTTGATAGTGTCTTGTTTGAATCATATAAGATAAGTTGTTTGAACAAGATATTAAACAAGGTATCTTGTTTGAACAAAAAATCCATAAAGATTTTGTTTATGACAAAAAGGTAACTTGTTTCAGCGAAACAAGATCTTGTTCGGCACTTTAATGTTATTTTTCCATTCCAATGAAAACAATATCTTATACTCAACCAAATTCATTTCACCTTTCTTGTGACAAAGAAATCTTGTTTGGCTTGTTGCTCCCAACCAAGGTCAAGCAAGATCTTGTTTCGCTCAACAATACACAAGATTTTTCTCAGTGTGGTTATATTTTTATACATATTTTTATACCAAGTATAGCTTTGCAACATGATTCATTTTTCCGTACAGTACCAGATAATTTTCATCAACTTCCTCTCCTATTTAGTTTTTTCAAGGATTTACTATATAAAATAGTATATTTGTGCATAGAAAGTAAACTATTTGATTTGATAGCTAGAACCAGAACGTCCATTTCATAATACATGATGCGGGTTTCCACAATGGTAAACATAGATAAATTTCGATGAATCATGTAAGAATTAAATTATATACTCTGGTTTGTTGCATTACAAATCTTAATCCTAACCAATGAATCAGTCGTTAAGTTGAGTTCTTTTCTGTTGGAAGTGAATTAAATTAAACAATAGTGTTTGATGTTCATTGTGCTTAATAACTTATTGTATTGGTAATTATTGAAAGAATATTTTTGATTTTTTTACGTCAATCTTTTTAATAGCATTTTGCATTGCCATTGATTTACAAATTTACTCTTTACCCTCTAGTGTCCCAATTTTTTCTGGTTCAATCTTCGTAAGAACTCTAGTCGTTAGTAACGCCCGTAAAATTAAAAAAAAAAAAAAAAATTCACAACAGTCTGAAGGCTGGGCCGTTCTTATATGGAGAAATTTGAAACGCAATTTTTCAAAAAGTTACCCCCTCAAAAGGTGCCTATTGGTCTCAGAAATATCCCTGATTTTTTTCAGATTTTTATTTTGATCGCTAATGTTCGCGCTTTTAGCTCAAAGTCATTTTTTGTGAAAATAACCAAATCTACAAAGTTTTTGGAAATTTAATTTTCTATAACTTTGTAGTATTAATTTAGCATGTATGTCTTCTAGTTTAAGAGTTATGATTTTTCGAATGTTTTCAAGTTTTGATAGTCCATGAACTTTGAAAAGCTATCCTACATTTTGTTTGGGAGTAGATTGAGGTGGCGAAATTTCGCCCTTGCTGTGAAAACCAAACTCAGAGTAAACAAAGAATTTTTCCTATGCTTTCATATGATTTTTGATATAAAATATCTTTAAAAGTGTACAAAAACTGTTTAATTCATCATTAAAATAATTCAGTTACGTAAATAAGGCTTTTGTGGATATGAAAGAACATATTTTGATATGATTATTGTTTTGTTTTCATTTAAAAAGTTTAATCAAAAAAGTCTTTCCGAGAAGTGTGGTTATGTTACATTTTGCTTAATGTTCTTGAATATCTATAAAATACTCATCACATACATAACTCGTACAAATAAACAGTTTTCCAAGAACTATAATTGATATTCCAAAAGAAAGCACAAAATTCGATAAAATTTCATAAAATTTAAGATCACTTTTACCTCTTGAACGATAACTTTTGTATTCCAAATTTCTTGGATTACAAAGGATCCGGAATGATTA
>JXPH01008061.1:9594-26311 GCA_001014845.1 Mochlonyx cinctipes | reverse complement strand
AACCCATCAAGCCACCTGACCCCCTAAATGCAATTTATTTGAATGTTTAATATTATAAAACAATTTTTTTAAACTCTCTAACGCTAAAATCTGATGTCAATTGAGCACTCAATTGATAGTATATATTGTAGCTGCTAGTTGAGATCTTACTTTCCCAAAGGAAAGGTTTTATGTGTCCCCCATACCCTGGAGCCACCGATTGTATACAAAGCGGCTTCAGTATCTTATTGAAGTGACAGTTGACTTTAAAATATGGTAGATATGATTGGAAACTACAAATGGCATCTTATACACGACCCTTGTTTCTGAACCAAAAGTTGGTCAAAGTTTGTGTTTGTCAAAACCACAAAACCTGTATCTGCTTTTAAAAAGTATTTCAAAAAGTTTAGTAGAAATATTTGAAATGAGATTTCGGGCAAATAAGATTCGAACAAACGTAGTTAGTACTTCCTTATTATTAATGTACTTTGTTTATCAAGATGTATAAAACATTATCATATAAATATATATACATGTGGTCCCGGAAATCGGTAAACTCATTGTTCAATAAATGATTTATGATTGGTAATTATCCTTCCTTAGCAAAACACACTTCACATTCCGGTTTTCAAAAGATAAAATGGTGCCAAAGACGAATGTGTAGGCTGACATCTAAAATCCCTGAAGCAATTTTTTTAGCAAAGCATAAAAAATAATAAATGTTGACAACAAATATAAATAAGCATAATGTCATCATGATGATGAGCCTTTGAATATATGGATGCAAACAAACTTTACTTTTGTTTTCGTTTCAAATATTTGTTACATAAACAGCCAAGCCATCATGTCGTGCCCTACGGGAATTGTAGGATTTTGCCTCACCATCTCTCTCTACATATGCTAGTTTCAAAACGAGTTTTGACTATTTCACAATTATGACATCATCCGTTACTTTCTCTTATGTGGAATGGGATGAAAATTAATCAAAAGTAATTTTAGATGTTATTGTTACACTTAACAATTTTGATCAGAAACACCAGACTTTTAATCTGAGTTTTGCTCATAGACATAAATAGGCAAATTAGAAAAAAATTTAAAAACACGAATGACAGTTTTTACAAAATTTAAAAAAAAATCTAAGCTTGTTAAAGATTTTTTCAAACTTGTCAAAGGTTTAGCAGATTCAGCAATCTATTTACTATCTCTCGTTGTCATATACGGGATGTTAAGGTGAAGCGTATCATCAAAAACTGTCTTCTGTAAAATTTTAGCCGAATATGGCGATTAATTCTGTTCATAACACTTGGTGGTCTAAGGAACTTTGCTGAAGACACGATTACTCTAGGAAGTCATTAACGGAATTTACGATTGTTTCCACAACCATCCGCTAGGTGGCGTAGTTGCATATTTTTTTATTTAAACTTAAATGTCACCAAGAACTAATCGGTCCTCCGAATTTCAGATCTTTAGGACATTGAGAAGGTCTTCAAAGAGGTTAATTTCACTGATAAAAGACGGTGAATTTTGAGCCAATGTATGAAAAGTCAGTGAATTCAACGCCAACCAAAAATCAGCTGATTTGACGATAGTCGTCCGTCGATCACTGTACTCTACGCATTTTCACCCGTTGAATTGACAGGTGCATGTTACGGATTTGAACGTCCACAGACATGGAACTGTCAAAAAGTCATCAAAATCAACGAGTATTTTCTGCTTACGGGCTTTTCGTAAGCTGTATCACCGAATTTTATTTTCTGAGTGTAGCCAAGTCTAAATTGATAATTTTACGATTTAAGTCGCCATTCCCGTCGGCATTTACTCTCTGGCTCGTGAAGTTTATGAGACTTGAATAGTTCACAATTTTTCCAAGATTTGCCTTTTGAAGCAACCCAAGGACCAGAAATCAGCTCGAATTCCTCAAATAAAGAAAAGTAAATACACCGCAAAGCAGAAAAACTTCATAATCCTCGGAGGGAATCTTACTCCTGAACCACGGTTACGGTGGCGCCCTATAAATCTTGGCAGAATTTTAGGGTTCGCTGCCCTACCGTATCAAAAGTGGGCAACTATCATTTCTTTTGCAATTTACAATAGGGAATAATTTGCCTACTCTACTAGGGTAATAAACAGGTTGTTATCATATTATATGATTTAGGGTGGGCCCAGATTAGCTGACCTTGTCCGATTTTAAGTCTTACCACTTCAAAAGTTTCGTCTTGCACTTCCTCCGAAAGTTTGAGCCCAATCGGATAAAATTTGTGACGTGCTACCGGCTAAAAACTGTCAAAGAAAGGGGTTTTGTAGGGTTTGGGGATCAATTAAATTACATTTTATTAAAAAAATCCCATGTAAAATCAAATACATAAATTTGTTCCGAGACAAGAGAGGAGAGCGGAGATGTAAATAAATGAATATATAACAGAATGTGAGAGAGATAATTATATGCCAGATGCGCGAGAGCATTCGTTTAATTCCGGCGAGTTTTACTGCACTTTCTTCTATTTCTCCATTCTATTTTCAATTTAGAACAGAGCGCGTGCTTTTATGTGTGGGTGTATTTTCATTACCATAAAATATTTGTGCAAGCGTGTTTTTGTTTAGTTTCGTTTCCAAATGATGCGAAAATGATTTGTTCCGGTCAATTATTTTATCAGTCAATTAAATTGATTTAGTGATTAAAATAAAGAATAAATAATTACGTATGAATTGCCATTACAATATCGTAATAAGAAACATTACCTATAAAACATATTAAATATTACCAATTGATGAATTATTCACTTCAGAACCATTTAAAAAAATATTAGCAACTAACAATTTACTGAAACTGATTATTAAAAAGGACTAACTACTGATACCGACTGATTACTGAAATTGACTGCGAAGCACGAGATGCGAAGCAACTCGTTACATTTTAAAATAATTTCCCTTCTTGTATTTGTGGATTTGGTTTACTCTCTTGCTACAGCCCAAAAAATGTGAAAAAAATCACCTATTTTTCAGTTATATGATGGCTAATTTTTTTTGTGCTGGCCGATTTTGGTGAAAAATTAGGTAAGAGTAGCTATATGTATTGTATAAATATTTTTCTGAGACTTTTAGCTAAAACGGTCAAGCGGTTCTACAGATACAGGGTTGGGAACGTACAAACCCCTTAAAAATTCAAGGGGTCCTTAACGATATCTTCAGTTTAAGTCACCCGATTAAGCTGAAAGTTACACTCATTAATCTGAAAATCTTGGAACCCAATTGGTCAAAGACAACTATGGGGTTTAGCACAAAAGTATCTGAATTTAAAAGTTTTTAAGCTGTAACTCCATGGTCCAAGGTCCAATTGAGCTCAAAATTGGTTTGGATGCTTAATTTGTTATTTTATTGAAGCCCTGAGGTTTTAAGTTAATTCGGTTGAAGGCATTTATAGGCTCTAGTGCGAAAGTACTCATAAAAATTTACTAAAATGGTATCTTAATTGCTCAAAATTTGCTGAATTGCTGTTTTAAGTAAATATAAGTAGCATTGGTGAAAAAGTACATGTAAAGGGAATTTATCAAAATTTCATGAAGAAAATGGAATGAGCGTAGAATAATTAGAAAATAAGTCAAATTATTCATATATCATTACCGTTTGCAAAAAAAAATTACTGAAAATGTTGCAAACTTGATGAAAATATTAAAACTTGCAATCAAATATCCCACTGCGATTACATTTAATGTCCTTAAAGAACGAAGTCTAAGTAAAATAAAGATAATCCTTTCTTTCTCAAGATTAAAGCAAATAAAATGCAACAGGATACATACAACATACAAACGATCATGAAAACCTACATTCCATTTTATTTTATTTGACAAAATATGATCATGATTGGATAATAAACTAAAAATCGATTATAATAAAGAAAAACATTTATATATTTCACTTGGGGATACAAGGAGGGTGTGCTACACCACCCAAATATTGTTTAACAAATAGAATATGGAGCTGCAGCACACAACTTTCCATAAAATAACTTTCAACGGTCTTGATACAAACTTGATCTTGATTTACACCGCATTCCTTAAACTACACTACAAACTAGGAGACGGAGAGAAGTTAAAAGAAAATCACGCTTTATTTAACTTTAAAAGCCAAAACAAAGCCACGAAGGAGCAGAAATTAGGAAACAGAGATAATTTCTTAGAAACAAATCTCTATTTTGGAAACATACGAACGAAAGGAGCAATTTCTGTTTGATTAAATGAGAAAATGCAAATTCTTATTCTAGGTTTTGATTTATAGTATGCCCTACTTCATCAATATTCATAGTGAAGTAACCACACGAAAATATTTATTGTTTATATTAAGGATAAAACAGAAACTTATTCCCATCGCAATTTATCTAAATCACAGAATATTTTTAGAAGGAAGGAACAACATTTATTGTGAAATTGTATTTCTAATTTTCGTAGAAAATTTCAAACTTCATCAATAAATATTCTTGACCGAATGAGGAGAACGTTTCTTTCCATACATGATGATGATAATTGCTTTCTTCAAATTATGGAAATTTTTTCGAATTTCTGGGAAAAATCTTGAAAAACGAGAAATTTGTTGCAGGCATTGATGTATTCCTGCCTCCGACTTAGTTGAGGTAATTAGGATCAAGGAGCAATAATTATAACTCTCAATTTTAGCTTTTCATTACTATCAATTTAATAGATGAAAACGTAGGAAACCACAAAGTGGATAATGTAGCTTTTCATCATATTTGTATATTTTGTGATAGGAACACTGGATATAGACTTCGACAAAGATGATGTGTGCAAATTTTGAAGAGTATCGGAAAAGTATTTGCAGAGTTATCCGAGAAAGTCTGGTAATTTGAAGCACCAGAAATGGATGATATCATCCCAAATTTAGCATGTGAACACTTATATTTCAATTTTGAGCTCATTCCGGTCACTAGAACTGGAGAATTCTGGAAGTGTCCACTACTTAGGAGCCCCCAGTTTTCAANATTCCGATCACTAGAACTGGAGAATTCTGGAAGTGTCCACTACTTAGGAGCCCCCAGTTTTCAATGTGCCAGGGTCAAACTTTTATAGGAACTGTTCTTGGGTTCTTAACAAAAGTTTATANAAAGTCTGGTAATTTGAAGCACCAGAAATGGATGATATCATCCCAAATTTAGCATGTGAACACTTATATTTCAATTTTGAGCTCATTCCGGTCACTAGAACTGGAGAATTCTGGAAGTGTCCACTACTTAGGAGCCCCCAGTTTTCAATGTGCCAGGGTCAAACTTTTATAGGAACTGTTCTTGGGTTCTTAACAAAAGTTTATATTCCAAATTTGAGCCCATTCCGATCACTTGAGCTCCAGAAATTTGGAAGTTCCTGGTAAATAGGAACCCACAAATCCCTGTGTTGTAGGGTCAATTTTTTTAGGAACTGTGTTTGGCTTCTTACCACAAGATTATGTTCTAAATTTAAGCTCATTCTGATTATTAGAACTCAAGAATTCTGGAAATGCTGAAAAACAACAAAAAAAAAAGTCTGTGCGTGTGTCTGTCGTCGTCGTTGTGTGTTTGTATCCTCGATAATTCGTTAATAACTCGTCGATAATTCGTTATTGGGTCAAATTTGGGCTTTGGGTCTGGAGCAGCGATGCCAGATCCAGACATTTGCTCAATATTAAATCTAGATTATCTCTGCTGTTTTTCGAGATCATTCTTTTACATTTATGCTAAATATTTGTTTTAANTTTTTAGTTCGATAAACTGTCAGAATAGTTCTTGAACGCGAACACGTTTTTAAGGGAAAAAACTTAAAATTAATAGTTAAAAGAACTAAAAAAATAGTTTGGATAAGTGAACTAAAATAAATCGTTTTTGAAAAAGTTGTCCGTTGCGTGCCCTGACCCTTCTGGCAAAGTTTGAACTAAAATTAATAGTGGGTAGACTTTTGCCTGGATTTTGGTGAAAAGAACTGAAATTTCAGTTTCCAGAATTATCTTCTTGCATTATATTTTTGGTTTTAAAATGTTGTCTAATACTGTTCGATGAGACCAACACGATCCGGATGATACTTTAGTGAAAAAATGGACAGGCCCGGTACAGGGTCACCTCATGGGCAATTATTGCCTTAATTGTCGTTTATTGAATATCTCAAGTCCTAAAAGTCAGAATGACCTGAAATTTAGAACATAAACTTTTGGTAAGTATCAAAAAACAAGGATCTCGGGATCTGGGAACTCCTATGCACAAGGTATTTCTAGGAATCTTGGGTTCCAATGATCGGAATGAGCTCAAATTTGGAACATAAGCTTTTGGGATGTACCCAAGAACAGTTCCTAGCACAAATTGATCCTAGGACCCCGAAATCTAGGAGTTGCTATGCACCAGGAATTTCTAGGATACTCAGATTCCAATGATCGGAATGTGCTCAAATTTGGAACATAAGCTTTTGGTAATTACTCTAGAACTGTTCCTAACAAAATTTGATCCTAGCACCTCGGGATCTAGGAACTCATGTTCATTAGGAGTTTCAACGAATCTTGGGATCCAATTATCGGAATGTGTTCAAATTTGGAACAAAAAACAAAAAAGGAAATCGAACAAGAAATAACAGAGATATTGAGCTTCAAATTTAAACAAAACAACTCAGGGACCCCATTCAGCTCTTTATGCAAAGTTTTTTGCTTTCGTTGGACAAAGGTTAGTATTATTTTTCACCTCGTTTTGTACTTCGGGTTGTGTGATTGAAAGTGAAGTTAGCTTCACAAAATATTAAAACGTCAAAAGCTACCGAATAATTCTGTTAATCAACAGATTTATTCCGTGGTTCAGGTCTATTCTCAAAATCAGTGAATTTCTCTGCGAATTCGGTGAATTTTATTTAACTTGTTTGCAAGCTTGTTCTTTTGAGATATTTGCAAAAAAAAACTGAAATTCCCCCACGTTGAGTCAGTATTTGGAGCATTTCCCCTATTTTGAGAAATTTTCCATTGCCTTTCATCATTCTTGGCATTCCTGAGTTGGTCTATACCAGGGTTTAATAGGATTGAAAAAAATCTCATTAAGATCAATAACGGCGACAGACCTGGTTGTAGTGGGTATCGAATTCTTCCCGTTTTCGTCACCGAAAAAATTAGGGTAGGGTAAGTTAGATCTGCTGTATTTAATTCAAAGCAAGTTGACTTTATTAGCCTCAACCGCCTCAACTAAACGTTTCCGACAACGCCCAAAGTAATTTAGTATAAAATTTATAAAGAATTTGCTTTCAGAACTTTTTAAAAATAATTAAATTATTTGTGCCTTACCAACAGAATAAGTGACCGTGTCATACTGCTAAATAAACATTACTTTTCATTCCTTGGATCTGTACTGTAATGTACAGCTCGTAAAAGTTTTCTTTAAAAAGTTTTCAACAAATAAACGAACTCTTCTTAAAACACATCACTTGATATTTCTCTTTATCCAGTCACGAAAAATAACATGGAAATTTACTTCTTCCTAAATTGATAAAATTATATAAATAATAAGCAACAAACTTTTAGATTTTAATTTTTATAAATAAATTGTTCACGATGGCGTAAAAATGGGTTTGAGTGGAATTCTAAAATTTGTTTGGTGTTTCTGTTTTCACCCGAAAAATTGGAAACAACTAGTTAGGGCCTGCCAAAGACCTCTGGACAATGTACTAAATTATACCTTATCCTTTATTATCCTTTAACCAGAATTTTGAATGTATGCGGTTACCCTGTTAGGTTAGTGCCTCTCCCATTCAACAAAATATCTTTATCGATTTGGTGGGATTGGCTAAAAAAAGGAAACCACGAAGCTTTAGGCTTTTCAATCTTTACTGCTTCAATTTTTTAGCAGAAATAAAACCCCTAAAAATGGGTTTTGAAACAGAAATCTCGTCCCAAATTCTCACGATCGTAAGACTTCGGTTTTTTAAAGAAGTAATAAACAGGAGATCTGCAAAAGTATTTAACAAACCACAAAATAATTCAATTAAATCTAATTCAGCCCAGACATCACTCAGATTTTTTAAATTACGATTGAATTGTCAACACCGAAAAAAGTTTGTCGGTTGTCGACAAGAAATAGAAACATGTGCGAATATGAAATCATTTCAAGGTTTCCCACCCACGTGCAAAATGATTGCAAGAAGGAGATGCAAATATTTACCCTACCACCCGACCATATTCATTCGGTCAATATTTCATTCCAATTCCAGTTCTAACAGGGTAAGCGTTCTAATTGTGGACAATGCAAAAAATTGTCAAATATTTAAAATTTAATTAATTTTTGTGGATCAACTTAAGCGTTTGAACTGAGATTTTATATTAATGAGATTCGAAAGCTTGGGAGAAAAGCCGCGAATGATTTAGAACAACGTCTTTGACATTTCATGGCACAATTAAGCTCGCAACAAACGATCCCTACCGAAATTATCAAGACTGCACCGACATTGGGAATGATTTTGGACCAAAATTGGGTGGAATTTGGTTAGTCGGTCGAGCGATCCGATGATCCATCTATTCGTTTTTCCACAACTTTCCTATGTCTCAAGAAAACTCCTACAGTCAAAGTTTTTTTTTTCCGTTGGCATTTTAGCAGTTTTCCTGCTAGATTTAGTGCACAGATAATACTGGGAACTAAAATTTTAGTTCTTTTCACCGAAATGCAGGCAAAAGTCTACCCACTATTAATTTTAGTTCAAGCTTCGAACTATTATTTTCAGTTCAATTTTCAAACTTTGCCAAAAAACTATTTATTTTAGTTCACACAGCCGAACTATTTTTTTAAAGTTTTTTTTAACTATTTATTTTAGCTTTTTCCCTAAAAACCGAGTTCGTGTTCAAGAACTATCCTGATAGTTTAACGAACTAAAAATTATCGTTTCTCAAATTTTCTGTGTGGGATTGATTTTCATTTCGCAGGAAGAATTTGGGAAATCCTGCTAAAAATTTTAGCAGGATTTCGATTTTGTATACATATATTATTTTTGAAATTGAATTTGATGAAAAAAGTAATAGATAAAGTAAAATATAATTTTTCACTTTTTTGGGTGTAATTTCGTGGGTATAATTATGTATCAACTATAAAATTATGTCATCCGTCTTCATGCAAACGTCAAAAAGTATTGATTGAAGATTAGGGATGATATTTTTACTATGACAATCGCTGTTCTAGCATCGGATACTTACGGAAAAACTCGAAAATAATTATAATAGAATGAAAAACTGTCGACAAGCTACTAGCGCCACCTGTCTTTTTATAATTTATTCTATTTTGAAAAGATGGCGTTACGGGTAAACGTTTTCCAGTTCATACACACCTGGTGGTCAATATACTGAAACATATCTGTCAAAATCACCCGTTTCACCATAACGTCCCCTCGTTTTTGTTGTCATCGAACGTCAATCACACGCCCTATTGAGCTTAGACTGTTGACAATTAGTACACTTACCCTATGTATTTAATAATAAATTGAAAATTATTCATCAAAAGATCGAAATAGGAACCTATAATTGAAATATTTCCTTCTATTATATAGTTTTGAAAGACCTATATTAATAATCATGGGTTTTGTATCTTTCTTAAAGAAGATGACTTACTTTTTATTCCACTGCCAATATTTCAAAATAGATAATTTATTTCAGTATGCGATTAAATTTGTCCATATTCAACCTCTGTTCAACCTCTTCTGAACCCCATTCCTTAAATTTTGAATTTGACACTTTATTTGAGTAACCACCACTATTTTCTAATACTCGCCTCTCTAGATCTATTTCCGCACTTAAAAACTGATGACTTTTGACATAAACTACTTAATAAAATGGGTTACTTAAATTATTAAATATTAAATTTTTTGATGACTACTAATTGAAGGCTTGCGTCATCACGAGTGTGCGTACCGATGCCATATATCTAATGCCTCCGCGGACAAAAACTGAATTTATATTTATATTTTTACTTATTTTTGAATTGAATAAGAAAGTGAAGCGTTATATGTCAAGTCTCTTATTCTATTCAGTGTTTCTAGTACACCCTCCATTTCATTCTTCTTTTCACTAACCTTGTCTCGCCCAAATCTAAATTTGCATATTTTAATAATTCGTCAAATTCAATATTCCTTTTTCCTCCGTTGTTTTATATTTTTATGCGATTTTTTGATGCCAATAATTCAAAATTTACACCCCATTAATTTAGCTCAACCGATCCTTGTTTGGAAAAAGGAAAAGGCAAACAAATTTTTCATGTTTTTAAAAATGATAAGTCTACTTTTTCCAATTTCTGTACTATAAATATGCATGCCAGCTTTCCTGCCCAACCATTTCAAAGTATAATTAACTGCATTTGAAATTCTATTTTTTTTTTGATTGGTGTGACCGAGGGAAAGAATTTTGGACATGGACTTACTTATGGACTTAAAATTTATAACTTGTGGGGTAGAAAGTAGATAGTTAAAGATGTTTTCAGATGGTTTGTGCTCAAAATGACCAAAATAGGTTTCATAGTTAGTTCGTCTGATTTAGCCAGATTTTAACATGGTTTTTTTATTATTTCGATATTTAGTGGACATAGATTAAAACTATTAAACGTAAATCAATCTATATTGCCTTATTTTCTTCTATTATATAAAAAGTGTGTAAAAGAAAATTAATACAGAATGTTTTTTCAATTAGTTATGTTAGCATCTCTTGTATTTTTGCTCACGCGGGTATCTTAAATTTAATTCACACTAGTTTGTTCACGGCAACATCCCGCCCACTTTGGAAGGGTCTTACAACATCCTCAGAATACTAGTCTTCATTGATTGGAAGTGAACAGACCTTTGAAATTGATTGCTTCACCTCTCCCTTGCTCCTGAGATGAACGGTTACTACTCTGGCCAATGGTCACACTATTACTTACTTACTTTACTTTTTGCCTTATCCAACGGTGATGCTGAACTGCCTCTAATAGCATAGGCCATCAATAATCATCATCTCGTACTTTGGAGTGCCATTTGCTTCAAGTCTCATGTATTGTTAAACGAAGAGCTGCCACTCTGAACTGCCCAAGCATTAGCTTCCCCCAGCGTTGAGCGATGCCAGGTGTTTTTTGATCGTCCTCTTCTTCTGCTACCTTGTGAGTTGCACACCAGTGCTTGAGGACAAACTTCTTCAGGACTTTTTCTGAGAGTGTGCTCAATCCAACCAAATATCCTCCTACGTATTTCAAGATTTATATCATTCTGTTCTGTTCTTTGCCACAATTCTTTATTGGTAATGCGGTGTGGCCAAAAGATACGTATCACCATCTCTTTCGGATGAGATCGAAAAAATGTTATGCATTTTTATACAGTTTCACGACACAAATTTCGTTCAATACCAGTGTCAAATTTTTGAAGATATTTAATCAGAAATAAACAAGATATAATATATATGGTTGAAAAAATAATCCTCCTAGCCATTGTCTGTTGCAAAATATAAAATCTCGTATTATTCAGTTCATAACCAAAATTCCTAAAATAGCTTGAGAAAGAGTTTTCTAATTACGTGATTTCATGATGTCCGCTATTCAAAATTGAAGTGAAACCTTTGCTTCATCATTCAAAATTAAATTAATTCAATTTCTCATAAAAAAAATCAATTGCTTATACTATAATATGTACCATAATTATGATTACTGCATAACACGCCACCCCAAAACCACCCACAAACTCCCACAGCACCGCAATTGTATAGATTCAACAAGTGTTTTTTTTAGGTTATGTTGACGAGCGCGTTGAGCAGCGTTTATTATCACGTCAAATGTATCACAAAGCACATAAAAACAATCAAATTGATAACGCTCAATTAACTTTTATCAACAAACAAGGCAAAAACATCTGCCGAAAAGAATAAAAAAAGCAGCAAAAGAGAGAATCTAGACGTCTCAGCTCAGCGAATAAATTGATATTAATTACCTAAATTTGTGTAATCAAGGTGTAATTACCAGGAAAAAAATCAATGTCCACACCCACCCAACATCAGACAATATTATATTAATATTTTTTATTTTTTGTATGCTTCCCTTCTTGTTTGTTTATTTGTTTTAGAATTGATTTACAGCGTAACATATTTCATATATTTTCATTTCACATATTNTTATGCAATAAAAACTAAACTAAACTAAACTAAACTAAACATATATGTTTACTAGTATATTACCCGTTAAAATTTGTCGATGTTGCAATGCAAGACAAAAATAATTGTTTTTAAAAATGGCTAAGCACGTTATTTTTAAGCCTCTTAAAGTCATTGTGGTCTCCAGGCCCACTTTAGGTTATATTCTCACAGTTTGGCAGTCCGTTAATGTTTAGTTCATCCCGGAGCCTACAAACTTAATAAAAAACCCCGACTCTAAGGAAAATAAGCCAGAATTTCCATCTGCTGATTTTTCGGGTTCGTAATCAGGAAAATATCATGACCTGATTATTCGGGTTTTATAAGAATAAAAAAAAATTGATTTAATTTAATTTACTTTAAAAATAGAATTCTGGATCTCTCGCTTGCTATAAGCGAGTTCTCTAACCATGTGCTGTGAAGGCACACTTTATCCATTTAATATAATACGTAACCTTCAGGTTATTTTTCTTAAGCTTCAAGATATTTTAAATATTTAACTTTTCTCCAAGTTTTTTGAATATCTTGATACATATTCAGGTTAAAGTCGATTTGATAAAAGTTCATATTATTTAGTGTGTCAGGCAATAATAAGATTAACCGGAAAAATCACCTCGAACAGAAGGTATTAAAAGTATGTCGTGCTTTAGGTCAGTGCCGTCGTCGGTAACAATCTGGGTCAATGGATGTACGCTGTAGTACACGATGATAGTTAGACCAATACATACGTACGGTTGTCTTGTATGTTGGCAGAAAGGAGAGCAGAGCCCGGTTTAGGTTAGACTCAACCACCTACAAAGGTTAAGTTGTTTGGTTCTAACCGGAGCATTCAGTTCAACTCCTACTGCTGCTGAGATAATTGCATATCCAGGTAAGAATCTCGTGTTTCAATGTCTAAAGAGCTGCCACTCATTCCAGCTCCCAAGGAACAGAGTCTGAAAATTTTTATAACGTTTCAAAGCTGTTAAGTCTCCTTTTCTACCAGGAAACATAAATAGTTAACTGTATGATCGTCTAGTGTTTTTCACAGATAGTTCATTATGTGCAAGCCCAAATTTGGGATTGTTCATTCCTTATGGTAAAAAAGCATCTGTTTTTCAAACAAAAATATTGCCCATACTTGTTTCTTTGAACCAGTGCAGTGCGCTGAATGGTCTTCCAAAGATAGGCTAACTACCATCTGCTCTGATAACCAGGTTGTTCTAAAAGGTTTACCTCTGTTCTTGACAGTCTGGGCTCTAATTATGGATTGTAAAAGATGAAGATATGTAAAAATAGTAAAAAAAAACTCTGAATTTGTGACCAAGGTAAAGTCTTGTTGGGCCCGGGCACTGTAATATGTATTGAAGAATTGAAAGAACTGACACCTTGGCTAGGGTAAGTTCTTCTACCTTACCATTAACCTAAGAGCCAGTTTTGACTCTTTCCAAAAAACAGTCCCTCTCAAGAATCATAGAATGGTCTCTCACAGAAGTTTCCAAATACTGGCAGCTACTCACAAGTTGCCAGGAGACCAAGTTTTTGACAGAGGTTGGTTACGTTTGATAATCTCATATACCACATTACAAGTTGAACGACCATTTGCATAAAATGAGTCTACCCTTATCTGGCTCAGACAGTTCTGCTGCCAAGACGCTGAATCGTCATTCCAGTTAATATGCCACTGCCCAGCCTTTGTCGCCAATCATCAAGCACAGTAAAATCCTAGGTGATTACACTATCGTAGTATCTGTAAACTCAATAATACTTGCAAACTACACCCTTATAGTTGTCATATTGACCCTTATGACAATTTCAAATCACCCTACACCCTTTCCATTTTCTAGTTCATTCCCTTTAAAGGACTGAGTACAAAGGGCCCAACTAGAGACTTACTAACTTTTACTGCTTCTCTAACCACCCACCCCTCTTTTTAATCCATCTATCGAAGGACCTAGCCAACAACACATCACCCATGCGTCACTTACTCTAACCCCTAGACTCTCATATGTAAAATAATTTAGTAATAAGTTTTTAGTTGCAAATAAAATTTTTCTTATTGCCATCAAGAAAAACAATGAAAGTAAAATATCAATAATAATTCTTATGGACGTCATTCAAAGTCATCTCCATCATACAATGTACCTGTAGGCTCTTAATCTTAAGAGTTTTTTCCACACAATGGTAAGTAGGTATTGAATTTAATTTAAGAAAGTGCGGTGTATTGTCTTTGCTTTCTATTACTTTTAGGAAGAAGAGAAGAGAAAAGTTTCTCGTATGAGTTGAGAAGGAGGAGAGTCCTCTTATGCATGAAAAGTTTACTTATTGCTTCAATTTCTTACGATAGATTTCGCTTTGTTTTATCTTCATCTTCAAGGTGCAGAGATCGAGATTGAGATTGAGTATATCCCGGCGAAACCGTTTCAAATGATTTACATATTGCTATTAAAAGTTCTTTGTATGTTTTTCAACAAAAGCAGACTGAAGTATTTTATAAATTTGCATAAAAATTGCTAATTTATCTGAAATTGTCAGAGAAATCGATGAAATGGTTCAAGAGTGAAACGTATATTACTAGTACCCTAACGATTACCGAAAATTCTATTTTGAAAATCTATTACACAAATTATCACATAGGAAGCTCTCTGGATAGTCTAATTCGTATTTTTTTCCAATTACAGTTTTGGCTAAAGGTCCTAACCCAAATGCCAGCTAAATTTTAGATTTTTAGAGATTTTCATAAGTTCTACACACTACTTAACTGTTCTGTAGAGGGCCTTAATAGTTTTTTTAAAATTTAGGTATCAAGCCATCGTCCTAAACGAAAACGCCATGGATTGCTTAATTGGTCATTTGGTCTTAACAAAAATGTTAGCACGTAATCCAAATATCAGAACCCCCCAAATTTTTATTTAACTCTTGGTTGAACAACAGAAAAACGGACCCGAACTTTCAAAAATAATTTTAGAATAGTTTCGATTGATGAAAAGTGCTGAAATTTTTACCAAAATATCTTTGAACATTTTTTGTGGCCATAGAAAATAAACTAATCACCCCTAAGGGCACCTTTAGTACGCCTAGTATTTCTGTGCCTAGGTTTCTGGGCCGTTTGAACTCATGTTAACGGAAAGTTAAACGTTTATTGTAGGTACCTGAGCTTTTAGGCGCCCGTACGAAATCTTTTGTAAAAAATTTTGGTCCTGGCTGAAAACCCGATGAAAACCGGTATTTGTGGTTTCTTCAATAACCCTTTGAAAATGTATGAAACCACAAAGTGGATTTTATTGCTTTTCTTTTTATTTATTGTGTATTTTATGATTGGAACTCAATTTAAACTTGGACAAAATTAATCCAACTATCGAATTCGTTGCGAAATTTATTTATCTCGACAGCAAGTTAACAACTATTGGTTGTACCAAAGAAGATACTCAAAGGCGTATCAACAATGCTAAAGGAAGATTTTATGCGCTAAACAACATCTGGCACTCAGGCCTTATACCATAGTCATAAAACATCCATCCATCTCCAACTGCTGTATGAGTTCGAAACAGAACCAGACATTTGTCAATCGATGTATTTGTCAAATTTTTCGGATAATTCGGCCTCGAACGATTACTAAATTCGGATTATGGCAGCAATGTTGTATGAATAGTATGGAGATAGAAATCAGGCAACGCAAACTTGGATGGATTGGCCGCGTGCTACCAAGGGGTCCAAACAAACCCGGGTCAGTAACAAAAGAAGCTTTGGAGTACTGCCCTTGGGATGGAACTTGGTCCAGAGTCAGACCACGCCAAACTTGGTACGGTTCCGTCAAGTCAGCGTTGAGTGAACGCAATGATTAAGGGGGTCACATCTTAGCAACCGCTGGGGAATGAACGAGATGGATAGATATTATTGACCGGCTTAGGTCTTAAGTAAGCAAATAAGGAAGCAGGTTTTGAATAAGATCTGAAAAATATCCAAGAATGTCTAGTAATTGAAAGCACCACGATATTGTCCAAAAGTCTGTATAGGGGTTGTTTTATCAAAAGGTAATATTCAAAATTGGAGCTCAATCCGATCACTAGATAACTCTAGAATTGTGGAAGTTTCTGATACATAGGAACCCTCAGATCCCGATATCTCACGTTAAATTTTTTAAAGAATTGTTGCTGTATAGTCACCAAAAGCTTATATTCCAAATTTGAGCTTATTTCGATCAGTAGACATACAGTACATTTTGGAAAATTATGGGACACTGAGATCCCAAAATATGATTTGGCCCTTCAGCCCAATTTCTTGAGAATTACCTATATGAGTTATGGGGGACATACGTACACACACAGACTAAATTGATTGTTCTACGTTCAAGACCATTTGGAGCGACTTTTCCCGAGGAGCCAAAATTTTAATTTTTTTTTAAGTAGATAAGCTTTTCTTTTCTATCTGTAGATATGATGAGAGAAGGAAAGAAAAGCTAAAACCATGTAAGCTCAAGGAAGGACCAAACTATTTTTACCATTTTTGTTAATTATGGGCTCCGAAAAAGTTTAAAAAATGTAATAAAAAAAATTGACGACCGGGTGGTTGAGTGGTTAGCACGCTAGCCTCACATCCACTAGGTTCCGGGTTCGATTCC
>JXPH01008055.1:10267-24409 GCA_001014845.1 Mochlonyx cinctipes | reverse complement strand
TAACCATTAATGTGGTGGTTCGGAATCTACTATAAGCTGTAGGTCCACTAATACCTAGAAAGTTCTCTGAAATATGAGGACTCGCCTGGTCCCAATAGGGTACTATAGGCCTTTTTTTTCAATGTTTTCTAAATTTTTTCCCATATATCTATGTAAAATTGAACGTTTGGAGTCGATTTGTACAATTTCCACCACTTCGATTGTGCTGAAAAAAATTGAGAAGATGTGCATCAGTGTGATTTAGCATGGCCTGTATCTAACTCAATTTCATCAAAAAGTGTAGATAGCAAATTCTCAACTGTGATGGCAGTATTGTTATAGATCCTAAATTAGTTATTGATGTCCAGATCTGTGGTAAATGTAAATTTTGCATAAAAGATAGTCGTGATCAATTTTTGGTGCAAGAAAACTGACTAACTTTTTTGACATGAACACTGTACACCATCATCCGAATGCCTTGTATCTCATTCTTAAGTTAATTGCAGCAATTCTTTCTTTGATAGCATGGCTGCTCTGACGATACATGTCGAAAATTACTTTGCTTATCCTATTATTCATTAATAGTAACGCACACAAAGCAATCTACCTTCTATACAACGATGAAAAACTGCAAGCTAATTCAATCGCCACGGGTCAGATTTGAACCCATGCCCTTGTGGTTGATAGGCAGACGTTCTATCGATCAAGACAGCAGGGCAGTCGGTTCTATTAGCTATAATATTATTGGTATTCGCGTTTTTGTCTTTCTTCAAGCCTTTTTGAATTAAACCATGATTGATGTAAACCATTCAAAACAGGTCCTTGAGATTTTCAAGAATGTTCTTCATCTGAACCGAGTTCAAATGTGGAAAATATTTAGTATGTCTTCGTTAATTTTCCGTAAAACTTAATTACGTATAGTGAAAAATTTTAATGTTTTTTCTACCTCAATTTATGCTCTCTCTCTCATTATTCAAAATAGGCTAGAAAACTGTCTAGAAAAAGACTTTAATGAACCTAAAAACAATCACAATTGATTGACGCCATTTCTCATTAGCATTTTTAAAACGATCGTTGACCGAGCGGTTCAGGTGATGCCGCCCCAATGACTCTGAATAGTAATTTACAAGTCGGGCAATAAATCACGGCACGGGCACGAAAAAAATCAATATTACATATTCGTAAGTCATGCCTAATATCAATTTGTTACAAACTGAAAACTAATAATTTTCGTATATACAGGTAGGTATATGTAGAGTGAGAGTATGTATAATGTTTTCTTTATGATTTTAATAATAAAAACACCCATTATTTATGTAAACAATGTGAATACATATTTCAGCATTAAACATATTTTTGTATAGTATGATGGACGTGATAAATTTCGAAAAGTAGGCAACGATTTATTAATCGCGCCCGTTTATACATTAAAAAATGATAAAATCGTTAAAACTACAAAAGAGCAGCCAGTGGAGCTATATACAAGAAGATATAATAATAGGAAATTATCTTAGACGTAAGCAAGCATCTCATATATAATTTTGATTTGAAGATCAAACAGAAAATCACGCAGAATTCTAAGAAAATCATTAGCCCGCAGACGAACCGTGTTTGTATAGTTAAGTACACTTTTATACGTGCTTAAGTTCAACTATCTGTTTAATATTATAATTTTAAGGCTGTAGCTAGGTTGATTATGCTTCAGCACTGAAATTCCCTAGCTACAGACCTAACGAAACTCAATTTTATTATGTACAAAAATGGGTCTTGGTCAATAGGCCAACGTACATTAGGCCAAAACGTACATTAAGCCAACACCGTAAATTAGGCCAACAGTACATTCACTATAAAAAAATATCAGGAATTTCACATAACTGAGTGCTGGCAACTATTGTGCCAGTACTGAAGACTGCAAATTTCCAGACGACAGGAAAATTTGGTTAAATAAAATTAAAAGATTTTATAAATAACATTTATGGCGAGACCGCGGTTCGAACACAAGATCTCGTATACGAAGCAAGCGCACTACCACTGTGCTATCCCGTTAACACGTAAACACATTTTTAATTATGCGTGTATTCGATTTTTTTTTGTCAAGCGGGATTTTTAATGCTTGGGACAGATATTTTTGGTACAGATGAAATTTTCATTATAGAATGATGACTTTTTCCAGTCTATTTAAAAAAAGCATGAATTTTCCGGACGAATTTTTGTAAACATGGGATTTCAATATTTTTTCGTGAAAAGAAAGGAATTTTAGGTACAGAATAAATTTTACATGGTTGAATGATGGTTTTATACTGAAACTGGAATTATTTTGGACAGGGTTTTTCCTATATTTTTTATTTTTTTAACAGTACAGACCAAATTTACGTTAGACCAATCGTTCATTAGGCCAAAATTTTTCTAGCGGGAAAATTCCATGAAGATCTTCAAATAAGGCTCCGCTTAGAAACTAGTTTTATATTTTACTAAAAAAGGGAATATACTATGACGACCTTCAAATAGGGCTTCGCTTAGTGTAAAGTTTAATATTTTTCAGGGAAACGATATTCGGGCAAACGATCTCCTGAATTTTTTATATATGTTGGCCTAATGTACGTTTTCTTAGTTTTGGCCTAGTGTACTGTTGGCCAAATGTACGGTTGGCCTAATGTACGTTTGGTCTAATGTATGTTGGCCTCATGTGCTGTTGGCATAATGTAATGTTGGCCTAATGTACTGTTGGCCTTATGTACTGTTGGCCTTATGTACTGTTGGCCTAATGTACTGTTGGCCTAATATACGTTTGGCCTAATGTACTGTTGGCCTAATATACGTTTAGCCTAATGTACTGTTGGCCTAATGTACGGTGTTGGCCTAATGTACGTTTTGGCCTCAAAGTGTTGCCCTAGTGTACGTTTGGCATAATGTACGTTGGCTTAATGGTTGGATCCCCTCGAAAACCCCACAAACGAAAAAGAAAATCGAACTTTTTTCTCTTCTCCCAAACGTTTTGCAACTGATTTTCTTGCATTAGCAATATTAGCATGCAATTCATATGCAGTTTTTGTTATTGTTTTCATTTATTTATTATTTGTGTGTGTTTTTTCAATCATAATATTTGCATAAATACGTTTTTTGTACGATGGAGAAATAACAAAATAATAAAAATAATAATAGGCTTACAAAATTTCAGGTTCAGGTTTAGAAATTATAGTTTTGCTTGTTTATAAAAATGCACCTGATATTATTCAAATTAAAATGCCTTTCTAACAACAACAAAAAAACTATTTATTTAAAATACGTTCTATTGAATGAGATGAGAGTTAAATCGACAATCAGTAGAAGTGAATTGAGCCACAAACAAAATAATACTACCACTGCCCTCTAGTATTCCGTCCCTAAAATAATAGATAATATGACGCCTGTATCCCCGATAAAATCATTGCATAACAAATAATGGATAATATAACGCCTATATCTCCGATACAATGTCAGCACCACGTCACACAAATTTTCTTTTTAAATGCTTCACATTTGCATAATAAGTTGGGCTAATTTTGAAAATTTTGGAAATACAAAAAGTTGCCTATTGGTCTCAGAAATATCCCTGATTTTTTTTCAGATTTTTATTTTGATCGCTAATGTTCGCTCTTTTAGCTCAAAGTTTGGATTTTTGTAAAAAATACCCCAAAAATCATAATTAATTAAATTTCTCTCTGAAACACCTGATTCTGCAGTCTATCTTGGGTTATTTTATTTCGTGTGTACCAAACAGTCCCCTATCCTGGGGAAAGTGATTGGGAGTGAAACCAGTGTGGTGCCTTTTATTTTCTTTGGCTCCTCGTCTTTCGTTCCTAGCTTTCTTTTCATCAGCGCCTCCTGGCGCTGAATCAACTCCCTTCTCATTTTTGAATTTTTCTTTTTGATAATCCCAAAAAGTCTCGAAAAGCCTTTACGAAACGTGACTGCTCAGTTCGGCTTTCACTTAAGGAAGAAAAACCCTACGTCTTCACAATATTCCAATATTCCTTCGTTTCATCGCCAACGCCATTCTCAAACGATTCTCTTTGCTTTGGGAAATATGCTACCTGTTGGCAGTTTTTACAAGTACTGAAACACTCTGGTATTATAAGTGGGGACATAGATGTGACTAGGGATTATGGGGAAAAAGACTAGACGCAGGTAATCAAACTGTGGTATCTACGCTCTTCTTCTATGCAGTAACCAGGGCAAGTAAACGATGGATTTACGTACTCACAATCGAATCACTATGGTAATCTTCCTCCTAATTCAAGGCTTGGACCAAAAATGCCTTACCTTATCAAAAACCTGATCTTTGGGGAGACTTTTATACATAATGGTTACACTTTCCAAAGTCTCAATAGACTTTGGGAGGTTTTAATAATACCTTGAATACACTAACATTAAGACTAAGATTGAGACTTTGAGAGACGTTGGTGAGACTATGATGAGGTCAACGAAACTGGCCTTTAGAAAGTGTATCTATGGTGTATTTTAGTACTAACAAAACCTTAATTGAGACTTTTTGAGACTTTGAATACACCTTGATAGAGATTTTGGGGAGACTTTCGAAAAATGCATTTTTAGTCTCAAATTTTGCACTCTTACAAAATAAATATTCCGACAAAAATAAGAAATAGTCAATAAATTCAGTAAATTTATTTTACCGATGGAATGCAATAAAATAATTTTCCATAAACCCAGACACGCGAAAATATATTTTCAATTCTGTGGAAAATGCTAAAATTTATAGTTTGCAATCCGCCAAAAAACCCACCGTAATAATAATAATGAAAATAAAAATAATATTTTATTTATGCGCTCCACTTGAACTTTTGTATACTGTAAGTTCAATACTGGTAGTACTGGTATACACACATAAATATGAAAATATGCTTCGATTTCGTACTATCATGTTCCAGATACTAATTTTATAGTTCAGATTATTAACCTATGCTTTTTAGCTTTTCTTCTTCCTCGCTCTATTTATCTATATTAGGGTGGTCCTTAAATAATTTTTTCTTGTATTAAAATTGGCTTTCAAGCACAATAATATTTTGTTTAGGTCCAAAAAATTCCTTAATTGTTTTTAAATCGATTGGTTGAGGTGGTTAAAGAGCCGTGCAGAGACCGAGAACTTTTTGGGACCGGTTCGAGCTCAAATTCGGAATATTATTAATCTCTGCCTAAAGAATTTTAGTTTAGGTTTTGGGATAAAAAATATGTCTAGACGACAGTTACTAGTTTTTTTTTGAATAGTCACTGTTTTATCGCTTCGACAACTGAGAAACTAGTGAGAATAAAATCTCATCAGTCAATATAGTCTCGTGAAAGTTTAGACGGCGTTCATGATTTTGCGTCCAGACTCGATCGTAAATAAGAATTTATCATTTGTCAAGACCATGATGGCGTCTTATAATAAATGTGATGTATTTTGAATGTGGACGCGGGAAAATGGTCCACGTTTAGTGTCAAGTTTTTAAACACGAGCGTTCATTGAAATTTATCGTGTGCGCTTAAGTCCCTTTTTACAAGTCACAAGCGTCCACTCGAGTACTAAGTCAAAATTGTCCATTGCGCGCGTCCATATCGCGGACTCAAAAAGACTTAGCGTTTTCTATAAATTTTAATCGCACTGTGGACGCCTGGCGTCTACCCTTAATATTTGAAAAGAACTTAATAGAATTTTTCGCATGCAACTAGTCTGCGTCTAGTCCACAATTATGACTTTGATGCCGTAGACGCCAGTGCTGGGACANCGCGTCCATATCGCGGACTCAAAAAGACTTAGCGTTTTCTATAAATTTTAATCGCACTGTGGACGCCTGGCGTCTACCCTTAATATTTGAAAAGAACTTAATAGAATTTTTCGCATGCAACTAGTCTGCGTCTAGTCCACAATTATGACTTTGATGCCGTAGACGCCAGTGCTGGGACAGAATAAATAGAGAATATGCGAAAGACATGTGCGTGGACTGGATGTAGTATAGGATAGCGTCCTTGTTGTTGTTCGGAAGGTGGTGGTTTAACCCCAGAAGTCTGCCAAAACATAAAAAGGACTGTAAATAGAGAGACGAATATCTTAGAAATCCACGGACGAATATCCGAATTTTCGAGTACCTATTGCGTCTACACACTAGTGTCTTGGCTATTTGTAGAAGCTGAAATCCACAGCTGGTCTAAATTTTTGTGTCCAATTTGAATCAAAACGCCTAGATGTAGAAAAACTTAGATATTTGCGCTAAGTTTTGAGGGTCTTGAAAATGTAAGACACTTCTGTCTAGTAAAAAAATAGTCGCTCAAGACAACTGAGAATTTGAGAATCGTATTCTCAGGTGTCTCATGTAGAAAAGTTGCTCCAAATAGTCTGAAACGTAAAAAAAACAAAAAAATGTATCTGTGTGTGTCTGTCGCTGAGCGTGTCTGTTTCCTCGATAACTAACGTAATTCTCAACCGATTTTGCTGAAATTTTGTGCGGAGGCTTTTCTCAAAAAAGTAAGGACGAGTTCATTAATGGGCCAAATCAGGCTATAGGGTCATACAAACTCATCAGAATGTTCCAGAATTCTTGAGTTCTAATGATCGGAATTAGCTCAAATTTGAAACATTATCTGGTGGTAAGTATCCAAGAACAGTTACTAGAAAAGTTTGACCCTCGGGACATCAGGAACTGGGGGCTCCTAGGTACCAGGAACTTCCAGAATTCTTGAGCTCTAGTGATCGGAATGAGTTCAAATTTGGAATATAAGCTTCTAGTAAGTGTTCTATGTTAAATTTAGGATAATATCATCCGTTCCTGGTGCTTACAATTATCAGACTTACTTGGATAACTCTGTGAATATGCTTTTTTTTTAGAATTTTTCTGAGTGGTTCCTCAGATTTTGTGTGTAGAACATAAAATAATGAAGAAAAACTATAATCCACATTTTGGTTTACTCCGTTTTACTTCACGGAGGATTGTTTTTTGCCATACATGAAATAAATTACATACCTATAGGTTATCAGTTTTACTTTCCGGAGTGCGTTGCGTGCTGTCTATTGAAATATTGGTAGATGTTTAGATTGAAAATTAGTAAATTTTCACTTTTACTCGTTTAAACATTATTTGCCGCATACAACATAGTTTTGGAATTTTGGTGGTTAGGGGTACAATTGGTATTAGCCAATACTGTAATCCAGCAATATTTTAGTTTATCTATTTATTTTATAAAATATTTAATGTTCATGTTACTTTTGCTATAAAAACATAAGAATTTTATTTAAAACATGTGTTTACACTTATGTATGCCATGTTTTATGTTAGAGTGATTGAATGTAGGTCTATACCTAAATAGATTGATTTGTTTCTGATTATCGGGTACATAATAATAACATTAAATTAAAATCTCTTCTTTCTTTCACCGATGATCCAATTTTGTTAGGAAAAACAAATTTGTTTTTCGCTCAATTTCAATTCAACACATGTTTTAATAAAATTTATAATTATTATGATGATTTACAGAGAAAATTTATTGATCAAATATTCTAAAAATAGAATAATTATTGGAAATAAATTTGAATAGATATAAATAACATCTGCATTTAATAATATATAGCTACTGTAGAGGAAACTGATTCAACCCATTTTTAATAAAGAAAACGTAGGAAACTACAAAGTAGATTATATAGTTTTCCTTTTTTATTGATTGTATATTTTATTATAGGATATTGACAAAGATCACATGTGTAAATTTTCAAGAGGATCGGAAAAGTATTTACAGAGTTATCCAAGAAAGTCTGGTGATTATAAGCACCAGGAACGGATGATATTATCGTTAATTAAGCATGGGAACTGCTTTTGGGCACTTACCAGAAGCTTATATTCCAAATTTGGNACTTACCACAAGATTATGTTCCAAATTTGAGCTCGCTCCGATCAGTAGAAGTTAAGATTTCTGGAAAAATCTAGTGAATGTATATGGGGGCCCCTAGATTCCTTTGCCCGATTTGGTCCATTAACGAACTCGTCCATACTTTTGTTGAGAAAATTCTCCACACAAAATTTCAACTAAATCGGTTGAGAGTTACGTAAGTTATCGGCCTTACAGATACACACACAGACATTTTTTTTTGTATTAGTGGACCTACAGCTTATAGTGGATTCCGAACCACCACAACTTTAATGGTTATGCTACTAAGTTACCAGTTCATTGAGCCCATCAAGTTGTGTTCAATTTTTATTGCAAGGAAACTGACTAGCCTCAATTTTTATATTTGTTTGCATAGCTTATTATAAAGTTCACAAATAAAAACCCGATATTGATGTTTCGCAACTGGTGGCTCTTGACATGCTAATACACTATGACAGAGTAAATAACGATATTTATTTACCATAGGGCGTTGTTTTATTGGTATTCTGTTTTTATGTAAATGTGTTAACATGATGCTACGAGAAGCTTTACAATAATTATAATAAGGTCTATAGTACCCCCTATTAGGACCAGGTGAGTCCTCAAATTTCAGAGAACTTTCTAGGTATTGGACCTACAGCTTATAGTGGATTCCAAACCACCACAACTTTAATGGTTATGCTACTAAGTTACCAGTTCATTGAGCCCATCAAGTTGTGTTCAATTTTTATTGCAAGGAAACTGACTAACCTCACATACACATACACTGTACTGTGCTCTTTTTTTTAGAAATATTGATAATAATAATAATATAATAAGGCCTATAGAAATATTGATAATTCAGATTTATTACAAACTGAAAATTGACATTCTAATTCAACTAAACACAGTAACAGCTTCCGGGAATCGAACCCGGAACCTAGTGGATGATAAGCTTGTAAGCTAACCACTCAACCAATCGGTAGTCAACTTTAAAAAAGAAAATTTGCATCACGTGGCGTTTACATTTTGTCGGAGATTCAGGCGTTATTTATCCATTGTTTTTAGAGATTTTAGTGTTGAAAACAGGCGTTATATGTTATGTTATATGTTTGTGCCTCACCTTGACTTCTACTGATTGTCGATTAAATTCACATGTCTTTAAATAGAATATCTCTGCTCTAATGTATATTTATTGAATTCAAAGTTAAAGTAAACATTTTGATAAGTTTATGATCTTTTGTACTAATGTTGAGAAGTCAATAAATATTAAAACGATGTCAAGTATATCCAAAATTTTTTTTTGATAAACATAAAATACCAGAGTTCATCCTTGTCCTCATTATTATCTTTCTTTTTCTTAAAGATGCAGAGATATTATTAATTAAATTTATGTATTTTTCTAGTTTTCTTCATGACGCTTTATTAAAGTAAAATATAAAATATAATATGATTCCTATTCATAAACAGGTACTTTAAGCAATCCAGGTTTTAAACCTACGTAAATAGTAGAAAGCTGTAGATTGGCCTCTGAGGTGTATCTTGGTGTGTAGGCCAAGTTATGTATTCTCCGGTATAATTCGGCTAGTGAAACGTGTTCAAAATGAGAAGAAAACGTATTTTTTCGGTTTGTACATTCATGGGGACAAAGTGTACGACCAAGATGTCCAATTCAGCCAGATTTTAGTAATCTTTGAATATACACTAAATTCTGATCCCTTTGGAAACTACGGGAGCATATCTACAAGACCTGGTTTTCAATTAAAAAAATATTTTACCTTGATTTTTCAAGTATTTTTAACAAATTGTAGTAGGATTTCCTTTTGGACGAAGGGTTTGACAAATAAAATTCAGTGATTTGGTTTTTATTTATCGATTAAATATTCTAAAGTCATTCCCAGGTTCCGCTTCTAGTTCTTCCGTACAGAGTCAGCCCCCGTTTCCGTAGCTGGCTTGCTCTAGAAGTTAGAGACTGTGAGGGGGTTTATGTCAGACCTGTAGGGGAGAGATTCGAAATGTGGCCTGCTTTGACAAGGTGCCACTAAATGAAGAAATGAATACACGAAAAAACTTACGAATAACCTCCTAGCTTGTTGGATTATAGCTTGGGTTGGGATTTGATCACACGCGTTCGTGTGAATTCCGAAATGGCACGTATTAATTTTCTAAGTCACCAAGATTTTGGCCACTGCTGGCTTGTGAACCGGTTTCTGTGCTTCCCCACACATCTTTCTTGACTCTCCTTCTTTTATCTTCCTTGCTTCTCTTTTTCTGGTCAACTCTTTTTAGTTCAACTACGTGTTCTTGGCTTGGTGGTTGGGCGACGAAAAAAATCTCATCTCAACGCTGTCAGGCCAAACCTTTTTCGCTTTTAGTTTTTGGTACGCCTCACAATCCTTCTTTATTTGTGATTTTGTTACACTTGGCCGAATACCGTTTGGCGGGATTCCATGTGGCTGTATCACATTTAGACGAACAGAAAAAAGTTATTTGGACATTTGGCCGAATCATAAAAAAATATTTGGGATATTTGGCCAAAATAGCTTAAAATGGCACAGCATACAAAAAGGTCTATGAGGAAAAAGGGTGCATGAAGTGGGATTTTTTAATTATCGACAAAAACAACTTTTTAACTAAAACTTATAATCAATTTACGAAAACAGGGTACATTGTGTGCAGTAATGTTAATTTTACTGTATCGCAATCATTAAAAAAAACTTTGAATAAAGGGTGCATTATGTGGGATTTTTTAATTATCGACAAAAAGAACTTTCTTTATTTAAAATTCATGGGCAATTTAAGAAAAAAGGGTGCATTGTGTTAATGATACTAATTTTACTATATCTTGATCAAATCACTAAATAAAAATCTTTGAAAAAGGGTGCATAATTTGGGGTATTTTGATTATGGGTAAAAGAAAAATTTCTTTAACTAAAACTCATAATCAATTGAAAAAAGGGTGCATTGTGTGCAATAATATTAATTTCACTGTATCGTAATCATTTAAAAAAAAATCTATGAAATAAGGGTGCATTATGTGGGGTATTTTAATTATTGGCATAAAATAAGTAGCAGTATTGGTGACGGGTGGATGGAGGGGAACGGAGGGGAGCAGAAACTAAGGTTAAGGGAGAAAACTAGTTGGTAGACCGTTAGACCATGTTGTGTTCTTTCTTGTGTCAATAAATAGCGGGGCTGCGGATGCAGTGTATTCATGAACGCGACCAGAGCACTAACTTAATTCACTCCTGTTGAGATAATTTGGATCGCTGTGTAGAATTGTCTTACAAAAGTCTAGCCAAAGTGGCCTATTAGGCTATTAACTCTGTTCTCATATAGAACCTATTTTTGGCTATTTTAACATTACGTTTCCTACAATTCCTGTGGATTAATATTTAGCTTTCTATTGCCCATACATCTGAATCTAGTATACTTGTAGTATATATGTATACCTAAGATGAAAAAGTTTAAAGTAAACTTAGATGATGCTGTGGGATGGTTGTGGTGTGGCGGTAAATTTATATTCTTTTCTATTCTGTTCTCATTAGCATCAACGGGATAGCCAAAGTGTTAAATCTACTGTATTTATACAGTCTAAATGCGGTGTTAATTATACAAAAGAGAAAAAAATAAAGCATAAATTAACACGTTGAGTATCAAAAAATATTTGTATATTCTATTATCTTGTCAAATGATGAAGAAAATAAAATGAAATATGTTGTCGGTTTTGACCGTTTTCATATGAGAAAAATGAGATCAATTTGCTTTGAATTACGGCCAACATATTTCTGATTTAGGAAGTAAACTTATTTTATTATACATTGTCGGAAATTTATTATTTTTCTATAATATATAATAGAACATAAAATATCACTAAATTTGATCTTGATTTTGATTGTAATGCTTGACCTTGATATACAAAAGGCATCAAATTATAAAGGGCATACCTGACAGATTTATCCAAGAAGTCGGGTAATTAGAAACTACAGGAACGGATGATAATACCCTAAATTTAGGATAGCAACTGCTTCCTTTTCAAAAGCTTATATTCCAAATTTGAGCTCATTCTAAGTACTAAAGAGTTCTGGATGTTTTCGGTACCTAGGAGACCTCAGAACCCGATGTCCCGAGGTCAAATTTTTTTAGGAACTGTTTTTGGATACTTTGCAAAAGCTTATATTTAAATTTGAGGTCATTTCGATCACTAGCACTCAAGAATACCGGAAGTATCTGGTACACAGGAACCCTCAGATTTCGATGTCCCAGAGTCAAACTTTCTTGGGAACTGTTCTTTGATACTTCCTAAATTACCACTTTTATCCAATATCACTTTTGGGTCCTATGTCCTTACACCGAAAAAAACATTTTAATTTTTAACTGGATCCGTTTAAGCTTTTTTTAAATGAAAAACATTTCAAAAACATTTCAAATTGAAATGTTTTCAATTTAAAAAAACATTTCAATTTGAAATGTTGTTCAGTGTACCTACCAATATAACAGGCCGTAGCCATAATTTCAGATTTTTAGAACTTTTCCACACAAAAAGTCCTCTAGAAGGCTTCTGGAGAGCTCAAAAGCTATCTGGAGGGTGTAAATGACCACATGTGTCCAGTTTTAGTTTTGGTCCAAGTTCCTTACCAAAATACGAGTTCGTAACCCAAATTTAAGATTTTAGAAATTTTCTATGCAAAGTGAGCCAATGCCACCGAAAAGAAGCTCTGGTGTGTATGATAGCCCTCAGACTGTCCACATAGACCAATTTGAACCATTGTAATTAAAATTCGGAAATCGGATGAAAAAATTGGTGTAGTTAGACCAAGGGTGTTGATGCTCCTCAAATACGGATTTTGAGTTTTTCTCACCATAAAACAAAATAAATAATCAATTTCACTACTTGGAGTCAAAAACAAATAATTGGAACCTGTGAAAGCTCCTCAAGGGGTCAAAATTTGGTATTTGCTCTAATGTCACCAATTTTTATCCGATTTCCAAAAAGTAAAGTTCTATTGGGTTTTTACTCTGTATTTAAAATTATAAGGCTATATAAATAATTTTTGCCTCCATGGGGCACTTTTAAGCCCACTAAGCCCCTAAAAACGGTACCAGTGGAACCGATGAACCAATTTTTATCATTTTGACCACGTTTTGCAGGTAATTTTTTCTATGGATACCAATTTTTCTGGTCCTAGTTCAATATTTTCCAATTTTTCGAATTTTCATGCAAAATATTCTGAGAGCCTAACGGTCGTCTTGAAATATCTCAAGAACTAATGATTTAATATATATAGAGCTTAAACTGCTTGAAAATAAAATGTACACAAATTCTTAGAACACTTCAAGACAATTGGCTCAGTGTTAAAAAAACCGTTAATTTTGATGAAAAGTACGAAAT
The DNA here is from genome assembly GCA_001014845.1 of Mochlonyx cinctipes. Classification (NCBI taxonomy): domain Eukaryota; kingdom Metazoa; phylum Arthropoda; class Insecta; order Diptera; family Chaoboridae; genus Mochlonyx; species Mochlonyx cinctipes. The sequence goes on along the minus strand of JXPH01008055.1, from coordinate 11,163 downwards.
TAAAAGGACCGGTGGTCGCGGTAAATTTAGAAAATCTGAAAAAACAGGGATGATCCTTGAACCAAATGGAATTTTTTGGGGGCAATGTTTTTGTTTTTGAATTTTGTCATTTAAAATCCTCCATACAACTCCACTCCTCCCCAGCACATAATCCTCTTTTCACAGTTAACGCCCGTTTGTGATGTCTCACAAACTCTGCATCGATAAATATTTTTTGTAGTAAAAAAAAATCACATAGGAATTTAGAAACAATTACGCATAAATTAATAACATTATCTGAAATAAATATAAAAGTAATAAAAATTATTATTGAAAAGTAATTCTTCTTATGAATACTAAATTATTATTATTTTTTATATTTTCAATAAAAGTCGCACATGGGTCACCAATAAACAAATGTCACAACGCGTATTTATGATTACATATACATATATGTATTATTATTGTTATTCATAAGAAAAGATAAAATATAAATAAAAGCATAATTAGATATTTCTGTATTCAAGTCTTACTTCAGATTTTCAATGAGCCTTTCTTATGAAAATATTAGTTTTAAAATACTAAAAACTTCAACACCTGCCACAACACTGCTAATGTTGATGCAATATTTGTATGCGCATGTAAATTTACTTCAAAAGATTTTATTTTTTTATCTTGTACAATTTCTCTGCACTGTCTTCAGTTTTTTGTTATGCGCATTTTAAATTCCACAATTTACAGAAAAGAAAAAAAATATTGAAAAAACTTCAAAATATTTTCGATTCAGAAAATATAAGAATAGATGAAAAAATGTTTAAAATAGAAGGTTGGATTTCGGCCAAGAAGCGTTTTAAGATATATTGTTTTAAAACTTCACTCACAATCTTGTTGGAGTGGTTTCCCAAAAAAAAAATAAC
>JXPH01008044.1:403-11099 GCA_001014845.1 Mochlonyx cinctipes | reverse complement strand
GGGCCTTTAGGAAGGGAAGGGAGAAAAAAGTAGCTACTCTCACGCTCACCTAATTTTTCATCAAAATCGGTCTGTTCAAAAAAATTTAGCCAAATCTACAAAAATAAGAAGAGGAATTATTTTTTATTGTACCTATTTTAAATCTTTTAAGGTGAATAGGATTAAAAAAAAGAGTTCAGAATTATTTTTAGTTTCTTACGGTCCGTAAACGCTCAAAAAACCCTCTTTTTGACGGTTTTTGGACGGAGCTTGTCCCAAATTTTATCCGATCGGGCTCATAATTTTGGAGGTAGTATAGAATTGTAAGACGAAAATTTTGAGGGGCGTGACTTAAAATCGGACGAGGTCGCCAATTCTGGGGACACCCTAATGTTGATAGCATAATTAGTCAAGTTTTCAAATTATTTGGACATTAACGCAATGCAGAAATCAAACAGAAACAGACAATGCATTCAATTATGAATTCAATTCAAGCCGATGTACCATTTTTTGTCATTTTGACTACTTTTTACAGTACATTTTTTCCGATGATGTCATTTTTGGATTCGGCATCCCAAAAAACCCCTGGTTACCAATTTTCTGGCCCAATTTATCCTAGTTCAAGATTTTCCAATTTTTCGAGTTTTCATACAAAATATTCTGAGAGCCTAATGGTCTTTTTAAAATATCTCAAGAACCAATGGTCCAATATAAGTCAATAAGGGCTCAAAATATTTGTAAATCAATTGTCCACAAATTCTTAGAACATTTTAAGACAGGGGCCAGTGTAGCTTAAAAAGACCCTTGATTTTGATGAAAAGTACGAAATTAAAATGGACGGCGCTGCATAAGTGGTATCGTAGTGAAATCATATTTTAAAACTCAACCATACAGTAGGGCGGGCCGTTCTTGCATGGAGAAATTTCAAATTCAAGACGATTGGACCACCAGACGTCAGTTTGGCTTGCAAAGACCGTTTATTTTGATGAAAAGCAAGAAATTAAAATGGCCGGTGCTGCATAACGGTCAGTTCAAAAAATCTGAAATTATCAAGGATGATGATCCTTGGACCAAATGGCACTATGCTGCAAAATTGCAATAGAGCCTGGATGAATTTTTTTGCAGTTGTTGTTGCGTTAATTTGCAATATTTTCAATAAGGGTAAAGTAAGTGGATTAACGTTTGCTTGTTTAAATGGATAGTTCGTTGTTTGCCACTTTTCTCTCTCTGTCAAATATGCCGTTAATATCTACTCTTAAATATTCTAAATACACGTGCCTCTTATGTCCTATTAACATCCAAAGAAATATAATTCAATTTATATCATAACGAAAAACGTAATAAATTCGGTTACCTTGTTCCCATCTATTCACACAAACATCGCTTTTTGGTAGGTCTGAAAATAGAATTAGAATTAATCTTCTTTATTCCATGCTCAATATCAGAATAATTTACCTCATTTCAAGGCATCCAAAAGCATATTCTTTACATAAACATCAATTTGAGAGTAGTCGATCAGAGTATTTCTAATCATCTCCACCAGTGTTGTTGGCCACATAGTCTCAAGTCTCTGTAGCTTCTCCACGGCATTACAAGTGTTCTCCATCATTGTCGCAAAATAGGCTTTACCTTTTAGTCGCATTGCTGCATCATCTTGCGCTGTGCTCAGCTTCTTCCACTGTAGCGCTTCCTTTCCCACAATACTTTTTAGAGAAGAATCCGCTTGCATTAACCATTCCTTGGCCGTCATTTTGCTCGCACTACAAGTCTCTTCCAATCTCAATCTTGTAAGTAGCGGTTGTAGTAAAACTTCTGGCAGTGACCACAAGACTAAATCTGCTAGTCCAGAGAACATTGCTTCTGCCGCCTGAATTTCATCTTCAGTTATTTCAACAGAATTAATTTGCTTCAATCCCCAATGCGATAGTCTGTAAATAGCGTAGCTTCGCCACGGTTTTGTTGAAACAGGATTTCCTTCCGGATCGATTGTGAGCGACGCAATACCTTGACTTTCAGCTAACGCGTTGATTTGACCGAAGCATGTAAGGTTTGTTTCTCTAAAAATAAAATTCTCGGCGTTTACGAAACGGACCTTGATGCGACACAGAATAGGTGTGATGCTGTTGAAGTTAATGTAGCTGAATTTGACGGTGTGCACGTCTAAAGCCTTTTGCATGTTCCACTGTTTGTCAATGAATTTCAGTGCGCCCATTCCGTACACGTTCAAGTATCGTCCACAAATTTCGATTAAATAGTCTCCACCTTGTTCCCGTTCTCTTTCGGCTATTTTCGGCTTTGGTGGAGCGTTATTATTGTTATTATTCGAATTGTTGCTGTTTGGTATTGCCAGATTCGAAATGTTTGCAATTCCATTCAAATTGTTGTTTAAAACGGCGCCATTTCGTGCGGTGTGTGCTCTTGCTAACGTCCCTGTGCCATAACGACGACTGGGAAATGAGTTTTTTATTTTTAATGGACATCTATAGTCAATATCGGATGATGAGTTGGTCAAGATCGATTCGGAGCTTGTTTTTGCTGAAACTGTCGATAGGGTTGATAGCTTATCCATATTGCTTTCATCTAAACCACTAGGACTATTCACTTCTACAGTTTCAACTATCTTTTCTTTTGGTTCTACTTCCGTTATTATGATTGGTTCCTCGGGAATCGGTGTATGGATTGGGGAGGGTGGAGGCAGTGAAGGAGGCTCTTCCTTATTTTCAGCCTCCTTCAAAATATTCTCCTCGTTATCTGAACTAAAAACACTTGAGCTAGAGTCAACGTTTGGTCCCAAACTAGAGCCTGACGAGTTTTTTGAAGCGCTATTTTGTTCCAAAAATGGCGCCAAAATTGGTGGCAGTCGAAAATAATCCTCACCTCCTTGCTCTGATAATTGAGATCCAGAGTTATCTTGGGATGAGGATCGTATTAGTTTTTTAGTCTTTTTCACATTTTTTGATTTGTTATTTGTGCCTAGATTGTTTATATTGGTAGTGTTTAAGGTTTTCTGGCGTATTGGACCTTTCTTCCCGTCATTCGCCATATTGCTGAAGACATCGGCATCAAATTCTTTTACCGAAAGATTCGGTTTAGGGACATTATTCTGATTGGCAGTGCGACAAACAGCGGATTGTTGGGATCTCAACAATTCCCAATTTGTCCTTGCGTTTGAAATAATCTCTTCTCTACGAATATTATGACAAACATCCGAGGTTAAATTTGAATAGTTTGAATCAGAGATTTCCTTGTTTTTTCTCCACGCTGAAGCTGCTCTTCTCACTTGATCAGTGATCTGCATCTGACTTAACGAAACAAGTCCCGGTAAGTAGCTAACTAGAAAAGAAACACAATCGCCCGCCAAACTGACAGGATTATTTTCTATTGTCACCTCCTTCAAATTTATCGCTTTTGCAATCGAAGACATGTCCTCAACACACTGAAGATCGTTATGACACAGCCATAACCTCTCTAAACTCCTTAAATCATCGAACCCATAAATCCTTTTGATCCGGTTTCTCTTCAGATTCAACTCTTTCAAACTAAAAAGCCCACTAAAGTCGTTAATGTGCACTTGCCGCAACATATTTCCCGCCAAATTCAACGACTTCAACTCCTGCAGCTGATTGATCTTCATTGAGATGTTTGTGATCTTATTCCCGTGCAAATCTAGTACACGCAACGTCTGCTTCAACGAAGTCAGTCCCGAGATGTCGGTGATTCTGTTTTTTCCCAATAGTAATACTGTTAAACACTTTAGGCCATCTAAATTTGATATCTTCTCAATCTGATTATCGTACAAGTCCAAGAACACTAGGTTCGTTAGATCGTATTTCGGATTGAGTTCGGCGTTGTGGATGAGCACGTTAGAGACGCCATTTTGATTTAGGTATTTGTTTATTGTATTGTTTATGTCCGGTGGTGGTGATTCGGTCGTTTCAGATGTCTCGCTTATACTGTTCAAGTTGTCGATGCTGAAAGATGGCGTTAGTAGTAGTTTATTGTTCTTTAATTTAATTATATTATTATTGTTTGGTGTGGTTTGCTGTAATAAATTCGGACTGCTGATAAAACTATTTGACTTTTTGAGTAAATGTTTGTGTTGACTTAATAGTATTGAAGATGGTTTTTGTAGGAACGTTGTGTTATTATTGTTGTTTATTAATTGCTTATTTGTTATATTTATTTTATTGCTTAAATAATTAAGGTTATTACTACTCATAAATAATTGGTTACGTGAGGTGGATTTTTGTTTGAGAAAATGTTTAATTGGTTTATTATTGTTATTGCTATTTGTAATATTTGTATTATTTGTAGTGGCTGTAGTGGTGGTGGTGGTGGCGATACTAGCGCCATTCTTGGGGGGCGTTGTTGCTGTATCACTTGGTTGTTGTTTTTCCTCATTGTTATTTGTGTCTAAATTAGATGGAATATGGAAAATATTGATGAGGTTATGTTGCAGTGAAAGCAGACGTAGATTTGGTTCATCCTCAATCACGGGAAGGGAGCCGAGTCCTTTTCTATCTAAATTCACGCGATCCGGATGTTTTTCACGTTCTTTTTGTGCTCGTTTGACAAATGAGACGCCATTTTGTACAGTCACAATCTCAAATTGCTGATTAATATCTGTCTCAACTTTTTCGCTAATAATCTCTCTAGGAATCACAATCTTAGTCGTTTGATGGGCAACTTTTTTCAGATAGGTGGAGCTTAATGTACTGTGCGAACGATGAAATGTTTTGACTTTTTTAGAGCTGCTATTGTTAATTGGGTTATTATTAATTCGACTGGTCAGTTTTGGCACAACAGATTCAATTTTGAGCAATGTGTTATGTGTATTAGAGGGGCTGGTATTTATAATATTATCATTGTTATTAATAGCTGTTTTTCCACGGATTTTGGGTGTACTCATTTGAAATATTCACTTTATTCCACTATACAAATTACATAATACACATTTGCAACACACTAAATCCATTCGGAATGCATTAAATGACCACTGGAAAAACTTTTTTCACACAAAACACAATTATTGAACACCATTTTAGTTTGACATAAATATAAATAAATAAATTCGATCGTAATTATGCGATACTTTTTCATGAATATTGTGCGATATTGAGGTTATGTATAAACAAACAACCATCAAATGACGTTGTTATGGCTTGTTGTTAAGTTGTTTTTTGCTTCTTCATAGTCATTTTTCCGAGTTGTATGAATGTATGATGGAATGGAAAATAAATACTACTATTAGTGAATGGTCTTTTTCTTACTAATGTCTAAACCCTATCTCATTGTAGAAATGGGCGACGGAGTATTGTTAAAAGAAATGATTAGTGGGAAAACGATTCTCATCCAATTCATGCAGGATTAGGAATCTGTATTCTAGGGTTCGTAAACTTCCTTTTGCTGAGAAAAAATGGTAAAATCGATAAAATTCTCGAATGTACTACCGGCATTTGAAGATTTGGATTTTTGATTCTAGGGTCTTTTCATGTAAAAATAGTGCATAAATTTCGAATATAGACTAGGGAAGTGAGGAGGAGGGAGTGATAGAGATCGATATAAGTACGAATCTGCAAAAATTAGTTTTAGGTTTAAATATTTCTTGTACCGAAATGGTCGCAATGGATCGATAGAGGAAGAGTACGACCAACATCTTTTCTAGGGTCTGACCGAAAAGTTGTTGGTCGTACTCTTCCTCTGTGAACCTTAATTTTTAAGTTGTCCGTAAATATTGCTTCTACCGTAATGAAAGAAGGAGGCCAATTAGTGAACGAATCTGGGATTTTTTCTTCTGCCAAACCCTATACCCTGAGGGGCCTCTGGTGGTTCGATCGGTTAGAGCGTTCTTGCTGTCGCTCTACTTTATCGACACATCGAGGTACCTGGGTTCAAATCCCGGTGGAGCCATATCAACTTTAATTGAAACAGGGTTTTCATTATTGCGTGATAGGTCTGCTAAATAACAGCCGATACAAATAAAATGCAATCTAATACAACCCCCAATCCACAACCCTTGGAAATATTTATCAAGCTGGCCTGTGAAGCCCGAAAGGGAAAAAGAAAAAAAAACCCTATACCCTATCAAAAATCTAGACTTTGACTAGACTTCGCCAAAGTCTGCACATAGTCTATTGTTAAAGTGTCCCAAAATCTGAATTTTAGACTATGCGTATACTGAAATAGACTATGGTTAGACTTTCCAATGGCCAGATCTGTTACCCTCACCATAGTCTATCCAAAGTCTGACAAAGTCAGAATTCAAAATTCTGCTGTTTAGACTTTCCAAAGTCTATTTATAGTCTACCAAAAACTCATTTTTTCCTTGGCAAAATCTGTGAAAAAAATGTATTTTGGTCAAATTTCTTTGGTCAAAAATGAAAAAAGGGTAAACTACTTTTGATATTTTTTTTAAAATCAAATTCAACAAAACATACGATAAAATGTTTATTTATTTTTGCTATTTAAAGTAAAATTATGTATCCTATCTTTATAACACTTATAAAAACACTAACCATCTTAACTGACCTTATAAAGCCCTAATGCGCGAGGAGTATAACTTATTACAGGCAACGATAATTGAATTGGTTTCGCTCAAAATTCNTGGTCAAATTTCTTTGGTCAAAAATGAAAAAAGGGTAAACTACTTTTGATATTTTTTTTAAAATCAAATTCAACAAAACATACGATAAAATGTTTATTTATTTTTGCTATTTAAAGTAAAATTATGTATCCTATCTTTATAACACTTATAAAAACACTAACCATCTTAACTGACCTTATAAAGCCCTAATGCGCGAGGAGTATAACTTATTACAGGCAACGATAATTGAATTGGTTTCGCTCAAAATTCCTGTAAAATGTGCTCTCGTTACCAGTATTTGATTACAGTCCAACAAACCGTACTCACAGGACGGTTTCGTTTTTGCGTCCATATTCTGGGCACTTGAACGACACGTCCCCCAGATTTAGTGACACTTTCTTAATGACTGGGCCAGAAGCTACAATTTTTTGCGGCGTCGTTTTTCGTTTGACTTCCTCCATATCAACGTCCTCGTAATCATGAATGAAAGCTGTGAATATAAAAAAACTTTTTTAATTTGTAAATAGCAATAGAAACATAATTTTTACCTTTTTAAAACATTTTCTACACGCTTAAAATTACTATTTTGATAAATTTCTCCAATTTATCGCCATCTACTCACTTTATAGTTTATTTTGATGAGAAACGTCAAAAAAGGTTTGGGGGTAAACTGTCTTCAATTCGGTAAAAATTCATAGGGTGAACGTCAAAAAGAAAAATAAATATTATTTTTATTTCTAAGTCCAAAACATAAATCTATTTATAATGTTAGCCTATTCAAAGTCTGATCAAAGCCTCCCAAAATCTTATATAGTCTGAAATAGACTTTAAAGACTATGCATATGCAAAGTCTATTACTTTGGAAGGTCTAACCATTGTCTATGAAAGTCTCCCCAAAGACCGGATTTTAGACACATAAACCTAGGTTTGGCACTCTTTTGACGAAGAGCGGTGGGAGATCGATAAAAGAGGCCACTAAGACCAGCAAATATTAGTTCTCGGTTAGACCCTAATGCACCCTTTTTGGAATTTTTCTATAAATATTTCTTGTATACCGCAATAAAAGTAGGGGGATCGATAGAGGAGACCAATTTGACCAACTAATTTGAGAAAAAACTTTTCGGTCAGACCCTAGTGCTATGCATCAATCTAGGCTTGCCACTCTTTTGAGGAAGAAAAATCCATTAAAGGGCTTAGATACATAAATGGGATACATAATATGGGTAGTGGGGTGTGTAGTTGGAATTTAAACTGCCTTTCACACGGAGGGCACAAAATGGGACCATAGTTTACAATCCCGGAGTAAACCTAAAAAAATATTTTAACATTATATTGTTTACTAATTAGTTTAGACGTGTCATACTCCACAATCTCCAATGAGAAAGAAAGAGACGTATGCCATTAGACCATACCAGTCACTTTGGAAATTTTGTTTCGCATCAAAATAAAAATAGTAGGTGACACATAGGATAACATTAAACAAAACTATCCAATAACTTTTTCAAGAAAATTAGAAATGCATGACGGTGATTGTATCTCCTTTGTCAGCCCAAACCTAGGGAAGAAATTGACGAAGAAATATCGGTTAGAAAGGCTAAACAATAAACATAGATCTTGCAAGAGCCTAGTTTTGCGAGCCTTTTAAAGAAGGGAAATCCCGCGCCACCTAGGACTGTTTTAATGCATTATTTTGGTTGTGGTTGAACCCATGACCATATTTTTGTTTGAATATTGGTATGCCTTTACAAATCACATGAGATGAACCAAGACTAAAACTACGACGCAGTCACGTTCTGGACATCTTAGTATTCCTTTGTCTGATGGCCTCGAACGATTACAAACACTGAATTATGGCAGCAATGTGATATGATTAGTATGGAGATAGAAATTAGGAGACGTAAACTTAGATGGATCGGCCACATGCTATGAAGCTTTGGAATACTGCCCTTGGGAAGGAACTCGTTCCAGAGGCAGACCACGCCAAACTTGGCGCTGGTTCGTCAAGTCAGCAATGGATGAACGCAACGATGAATGTTGTAACGTAATAGTAATCTGATGTGCACGTTAGGGCACCCATAGAGGCCTTTAAGTATGTAAACCAGTAGTGCTCAAGCTGAGGTTAAGATCAAATTGATGCCGCTTATTTGGAAAACTTGTACGGACTATGGATGGATTATTATCGGCTATTGGTGGAGGAGGGATAAGGTTATTATCAATGGTCTGGGGGCCTCAATACGGGGTCAGGACAGGATAGTTGATAGGTTCAGTTTATTAGGGATGAGAGTGCAGATTTGTGCACATTATAATGGGCCTACAGTTAACTCCAAACTACCGCAACGGTTAATCTTACTAGTTTTTAGCATTAGCAAATCTGTATTTCTACAGACAACCATCACATTCTATTTTTGATCACATATAGTTGAGTGTCGCCCTTCGCCCAAGTACATATATTGATAGCATGACTCAGTCGTTACATGTCAAAAATCTCTTCGATTTTAAATTATTTATCAACAATTGAGCTCAACAAAGCAGTTTACCATATCGATAACGCTGCAAAAACAAAGTAAATTCATCGTCACATATGGGGTTTGAACATGTATCCTACGGATTGATAGCACTATCGTACAACTGACTATGGTCTATTGTCTGTTGAAGACCAATATTATAGATAAAAATGCATAAAGCCACGTGAAATCTTAATCCTCCCCAGCAAAAGTTTATTTCTAATTTGAGCTTTTTTCATTCAGTGTCATTCAACTGCATAAATAACGAAAATGAAATTGCACAAAACTACGAAACTTTTTCGAATAGCTATTATGAGTTTGTAAATTTTAGCATTTGCATGCAGCGGAGGGCATGAAAATGATAATCGCAATATAAGAACCTGTGAATGAATGCATAATTGAAAAGAGGAATGGAAAATATGCGTGTCTTGTCTTGTTGGTAATAAAATAATACAAATTTCACTTTATATCCATTTTTAAATATTGTGCAGGTGGTTTTCAGCTTTAAAATAGGTCATGTGTCATGATTTTTTTGGGTTCTTCGGGTGTCATTCAGTTGTTGAATATAGATTTTTACTTTAACTTTTTCCAAGAAAAAGTAAAAGTGCTACAGTTTGTGAAAAAAATAGAATCGCCTATTTCAAAACACGAAGGTTCACTTCACTTCTTTAGGACCGTAAAAATGGGATGTGCATTGGCTGTTAGCACCTGGCGTTTCGTAGAGGTACACTATTAAGTAATTAAAAACTTCTCTTAGCGGGCAACACAGCATATTTAATCATACCAAATTTAAGGTACCTATTTTTTAAAAGAAGGCTAATGCAGATGGCCTATCAATTACATATTTGTTTGAATTTGTCTCCATCGTTGAAATTTATTGCTAATGTAGGGGATCAGAACAGAATTTTCATCCAGTACCTATTCCAATGAGGCTTAAATACCAAATTGCACGTTTGTACCATGAGTTTCATTTGTTCTTCCCTAAAAAAGTTCACTCAAGATTTTCTATTATCGGTAAACAATTAAGGGCCGTATTCACCAGAGCATATTAAGACTTAATCAGCGATAAACTTTTTTTTATTTTCTTGCCTTTTCACCAGAATCGAGATTTAACATGCGTATTATAAAGTTGTATATTGCGAAAATAAAATCGGTTAAGAAGTTAATATGCTCTGGTGAATATGGCCCTAAAAGTTGTTACTCCTTTCAAAAGTTGGGTCCATAATTTAATGTACTGTATATATATATATATATGCTAACCTCTTTCATTTTGAAGATAATTATTGGTGTATAACCCTGCAGGATAACAATACTGGAAAAGTTCGTGGGATAGAGATGAATTGGGACGGGTGTGCTATTCAATTATTCCTAAAATAAAATATAAACCATGGTTTGAAGATTTAAACCTTACTAGAAGTTTTATTAAAATTATTTCTAGGATTATGTCTAACCACTACACCCTTAATAACCACCTTAACAGGATAAATTTCGTCCAAAGTCCTTTATGTACTTGTGGAAATGACTATCAAACGCCAGAACATATCGCATGGGCCTGCCCTCTTTATGATAATGAAAGAAATATATTGAGGAATGATGTGTCTTAAAATCGGCTCCCTTGGAATATCCCTTT
>JXPH01008026.1:481-10556 GCA_001014845.1 Mochlonyx cinctipes | reverse complement strand
TATTTTGGATGTAAACAATCTTTATTTTGAGTTGTCAAAAATCGGGGAACATTTGTTAAATAATAAGGCCCACATCCATCATTAAGATTATTTTTAGCAGCGTGTTAAATTAACAGAGCTATTAAAAAATATTATAACGCTGGTTTGTATACCACCCTAAAAGATTTTATTAATAACAGCGTGTCTTATCGATAAAATGACGAACTTTTGTATGGGAGCCCACAGAAGCTTTTGTTCGATTAGGCTCAAAAAGAGAGGAATTATTATCGGAATATAAAAATATAAAATCATAACATACACAAATATAAAATTTCAGCTTGATCGGACAAACCGTGTAGGAGACGGACATACACACTCAGTTACGTTTCAAAAAACCAGCATTTTAAAATGCTGATTTTAAATCGCTAAAACAAATTACAGTTTTTTCAGCGAACCACAAATGTCAAAATTTGGTTTCAATTCAGTTGCGATTTTTCAGCATGATTTCAAGATTTCCGTATAAAATTACAATAAAAATTCATGAAAATGGACAAAAACGATAGTACATTTACAATTTTAGTTAGTTTAATAAATTTTAGCCACAAAAAGTACATTTCCAACATTATGCTTTGTAAATATATGTGTTAAAAGTCATATTATATGTGTATACATTTTAATATTATTTTTCGCTCCATTTTTGTTTCGAACAAAATGCACCGCCATTTCTGCAACGAGTTCCACACATAAAACGCAAACTTTAGCTGAGAAATTTTGCGGTTTAATCAGCTGTTCAAAATTCAGCTCTTTTTTTGCGGTTTTACAGCAGATTTTATTGAGTGTGTAGGATTTCCTATGGAAAAACAAATAGACGTATCCTACAACCAACAGACGGCCACCCAATTTTGGTCGTAAATGACTCCTAAAGGTCTAAAACGTGTTTGTTGATTTGGGCGATTTTCATTTTTGGACCAAACGCATGACTTCACTGCTTAGACGTTAAAATAAAAAGATTTTTTATTTAGGATTTTTTTTTTCAGAATTCTTGTTATTATTTCAACTTGATGATCTTTTTTCACAATTTCCGTTCTTAAATTTGTAAAATAAATAATCATATAAACGGACGACTAATTTTGCAGCATTATACTGAAATTTTCATGCTTTTAGCTATTTTGGATACAAAAAAACAATACAAAATATAGCTTGTTGAAAACAGTGTCAACTACTGGTAGTTTTACCCTATAAATAATTTAAGAAGAATTCTTACAGTAAAAGTTCATATCAAAAAGTAGAAGAAAACCACTACTTTTTTGCTACCACATTTTCCCAACATGCAGTTGCGACGACTTGATATGATTAATGAACTGGTTACACATTAGCATAACCATTGAAATTGTCAAGGTTCGGAATCTAGTATAAGCTGTAGGTTCACTAAATACCTAGAAAGTTCTCTAAAATATGATATATATTTATTATTATTGTTATTGACAGATTTTAGGTCTATTTTTGTACCCAAAAAACTAAAATTATCAAAATCAGAGCAAAATTAAAAAGTATTTCAACTTTCTTTCCTATTCAATTCACATTACCGAACCAAATCGAAATCATAATAATAAAAAAAAATGTGCTAAAAACTTTTACTTTTGCCAAAAATGAATTCAACTGACACCAATTTATTCGAACATGTTATTTCGCTGCAAGCATTCATACCAACAAACAGGCAAACACACGAGCACGACTGACGGTAAAAAGTTGTATTTATTTATTTTCTTCATTTTTGCACAGCAAAAAACTGAAAGAGAAAAAGTAATTAAAGTTTTGGCAAGAGTTCCATAAAAAAAACTCTTGTATCATCATACGTTTGGTTGGTTGGTTGGTAGGTAGGTAGGTTTATGATGTCTCTCTGTTTGATGTCGTTTTTTATAATTTTTCAATATCAAAGTTTGAACTTTTAAAAGAGAATTTTTATCGATTTTAGTTTTGCACGATACACTCTAAACAATCTAAATTTTAAAAGCATTCAAATAGTGTCCAAAATTTTTTAGAGTGGGGAACATTGTACAAATGGCTGAAAATCAAGGTTTTCGGTTTATGTGAGACAATAACTCTCAATGGTCCCTGTGGGTAAAGAACAGGTGATACATTTCAACGGCAAAACACTTTAAAGTTTATCAATCATCATGTGAGTTTGTTAGACAATTCCACGCCGAGACCCAAATTGTCTTAACAGGAGGGAATTAACTTGTGTTCTGGTCGCGTTCATGAGTACACTGTGTCCACAGCCCCGCTATTTATGGACACAAGAAAACACCCATCATGGTCTAACAATCCACCAACTATTTTGCTCCCATAACCCCAATTTCCCCTCCATCTACCCGTCACCAGCACTACAGGGACGGTAGTGTACACAACCCAACATATAGCGCTGAAATAACGCGAATACAAGGGGATCGTGAGGCGTACCAAAAACGCAACGAAGAGTTTGAACTTGACAACGATGAGTTGGAGTTTTTGAGTTTTTTTCCCTTCACCCAACCACGAAACGGACAAGACGTGCCAGCGGCCGAAATATTGGCCAAAATCAAATCACAGCAGACATCATCTGATAATTGCCGAAAACACGGACAAAGTAATTCCAACCCAAGCTTTTTTTNAACGATGAGTTGGAGTTTTTGAGTTTTTTTCCCTTCACCCAACCACGAAACGGACAAGACGTGCCAGCGGCCGAAATATTGGCCAAAATCAAATCACAGCAGACATCATCTGATAATTGCCGAAAACACGGACAAAGTAATTCCAACCCAAGCTTTTTTTTTCCGACAAGCTGGAAGGTATTTGGTGAGTTTTATCGGGTGTTAATTTATTCCCTGGTTTGTGGCCACCGTGATAGTGGACAAGTCAGGCCATATTTTAATTCTCTCCCTTACAGGTCCAAAACGAACCCCCCCAATCTCGAACTTCTAGAGCGAGCCAGCTACGGAGACAGGAACTGACGCTGAGCTTGTGATAGATCTAGACTAATAAAACCAAAATCAATGAAACCTGGTGTTTCATTTGTCCAACCCTTCGTCTCTGGAAATCCCGTTACAAGTTTATGATTTTTATGGACTTTTTTGCTGTAAACTGAGAGGAAACATTCTACTGAATGGTAATTTCAAGGTTTTGACTATTGTTCATTTTTAATTGGTATTTTAAAGAAATGAACAGGATAAAGGACAATGGTACCAATAGAACAAGAAGGAAAGAAATTGGTGTTTTGTACCCTTAGGGATGATTCGTAAAGTGAAGAGGCGGCTGCTCTCAGAAAAATACTTGTCCGAGCGGCTAGGTTGAAACAAACAAGATCTTGTTTGATCAACAAACAGGAAAAAAGGAATCTTGATTTTTCCAAACAGCTTTATTTTTTAGGTTGACTTTAAGCTCTTTTCTGGTTTGGAACAAGCAAGACTTTTTTTCGTTACCCATAGCTAAGTTCGCTAAGAACGTTATTCTAAATGTTTCTTTGTAAGAAAGGTGCTTATTGATAAAATACCGACGGACCGCTAAAACATGACCTCAAGGTAAATCTTTGTGCCACCATGACATTTTTGGAAGCCCATAAGTTCGACAATTAGTTTGATTTGTGGGGTAGGGGTAGAGCGTAAAAAATTATTTATTTATATGGATCGGGTTAAATTGATAAATACAGTGCTTCGAAAAATTTATGCTTTCCCCCTTTTGCGGTTGTGGTAAGTTTTTTGAATACGAAGACGACGAGTAAACATATGACAACTGATTTTGATACCTACTTCAATACAGACAAAAATGCTGGAAGTCCATGAAAAACTGTATAATCTTTTTTGTGAACCTGTACCAAAAGCCTCCCGAATGTAAGATATTGCCTATAAAATAGGTAAACTCTACCGAAATTTGGCCTACTTTGAAAAAAGGTTCGTCAGATTTTGTGTGCAGTTATTAATGATAAACATAAACTTCATTATTTTCCGAAAACATTGTCAGTGTCTCCTACTCTCCAAAATAAGTTTCTACTTAATACTGTACGATTCGAGCGCATTTAGTAGAGCTTGACTATCCGACCATATACGAATAATGCTCGTTAGTAAAATTGTTCCTTCGACAAAATTATACGCTTCAGCTATGTACACTGAAAATTAGCGAAACTCTAAAAGAGGGCTCGTTGAACTCTAAAAAAAAGTTCAGCGGTGGAACCCAAGATTTGGGTTCAAATTACCCAAAAATAGTTCATTTGATCTTTTTTAGAGTTCATCGAACTCCAAAAAAGTGTTCAATGGAACCCTAAATAATGGTAGGTAGACTTTGTCCATATTTGGGCTATTTGAACCTAACAAAGTTATTTTCAGAAACGATATTTTTTAGTTCGTTAAACTATCAGAATATTTCTTGAACACGAACTAGTTTTTTAGGTAAAAAACCTAAAATAAATAGTTAAAAGAACTACTTAAAAATAGTTTGGATATGTGAACTAAAACAAATCGTTTTTGAAAAAGTGGTCGCCCTGATCCTTCTGGCAAAGTTTTCAAATCGAACTAAAAATAATAGTTCGAAGCTCGAACTAAAATTAATAGTGGGTTTTGGGGAAAAAAACTGAAATTTTAGTTTCCAGATTTATCTGTGTAATAATTTTTCTTGTTTAATCGAATTATAAAGAAAAATACCTTTTCGCTTTCGATTTTATCCGTCCCAAACAGATTTTGCGGCATTTTCAGAAAAAAGCTTGATTGGAAAACGTTCGTTGGGCGCGACACAAAAACGCCTTCCCTACGTGCTACTTTCCGACCGTCAATCATAAAATAAAATTGAAACTGAAAGTACACCGAAAAGTAGAAAAAAATCTGCGTCTAAATCGACCCTAATACCTACAAATTACCACCTGACCAACCCACATCAATCAGCATTACTTATACAAAAAATGTATATAAAATTTTATCAACAAAATTATAATTTTATTCCTTAAAAAAACACTGAAATTTTGATGGCGGAAAGGAAATCATTTTAATATTATTCTATTATTCGGAATGTAAATATATGCATGTTGTGATGAATAAATTAAATTATATAATTTCTATTCTCTATAAATTGCTCTGTGTAGCGTACACGTTCGGAAGGACAGGATAGAGTATAGAGTAATGACAAGACATTCGTTTCGACTTGTGAATTGGGATGGGGAGAAAAAAGGGAAATGAAATGTCTTATTTGCAAAACCAACTGAACTATAAAAGACTAGAAATAAGTAGATTTGTGTAATTCGTCCTTCATGTACAATTATACATTCTCTAACTTGACATTTATATTTTTATACTGAAAAGGGTAAACGAACTGAGAATGACATGTTTTTTTTTTTGCTATTTTCATGAATGAATTTATTTAGGTGAATTTTTTATTTGTGTACCTTCTTCATAGATTATTCATGAAATTTCAAATATTCAAACACGATATCAAAATTTTGTTTGGTATGATGGTGATGGTTGTAGAGAATGTGTTGAGGAGAAGAGAAGAAAATATAGAGACGAGAGTTTGGTGTTGATATCTTTTCATTTTCTTATGATGATGTCATCGAAAATGCGATTTAGTTTTGAAGAAACTTTTTAATATTTTTCTTATTTTCTTAGATTTCTTCTACCCTTTATCCTATAGACGGCCAGTATGACCTTGGAACCGAAAATTATTATTTCTGCGATTAACTATTTACAGATTTGAATTTTTTTCCGGCAAGATGTCACTACTAACTTGAATTTCATTATAATTTTACTTTCTGTCATTTTTATCTAGATACCGTTAGTGCATGCTAAAGCCACAGAAAAACAAACTATCCAGATGACCGAGTGCATTATCAAACGTCTCCCCAAAAGTAAAATGCGCAAGTTTTGATTCACACTAACGCCATCTACTTTTTTCTCACGAACCTGAATGTTTCACAAAACGAGCAAAAAACAGGTTTTTTACAAAAAGCGACGTTTACTGCTCATATTCGCAAAGANTAGCTTCATCAACAGCGTTTATTTTTATTGTACTTTCAGAAATCATAATAAAATTGGGGTGTTTGTTCGGTGAAATGCGAAAAAAATCAGAGCATGTGAGGCCTATTTGAAAAGTATTCGCATACTTGGCCCAGACGGTATTTCCAAAGAAAAAGGAATATATTTTTCATCTGCAATGATGTGTGTTAGTGTTGTATTGTGGTTTTGATGTCTGTGTACTGTAACAGAGTACAGCATAAGAACAAATAAAACATACTATACTACTTTAACAGGCAAACTTTTCCATAACAACTTTTGCTCCTCCCCAATGAGAGGTAAAGTCACTGAAAGAAGCGTGTCTTCGCGATCATTATCCAGACCAACTGGATGTTTCTCATTTTTCAGCGAGTTTTCAAAACTTAATCCTCCAGTATTGACTAAAGATGCAATCGTTTTTGGATGCTTCAAACCATCCGGCAGTCACAAGAGACGAGTTTCAGAGGATGGGAAATACGACGGTTCTTTGCTACAAAAGCCTGACGATGTTCGTTTTTGATTCTTTTGCGTTTTCTTTTGCATTTCTCGCCAAAATAGCTTTATTCCGAATCAGTCGTTTCACTGGTGGTAGGGTAGCGTATACCGGACCGGAGTATTATCACCGTCACGAATATATTCTCAGTTGCAATTTTGTCATCAACTTGCCAAAACTTCGTCTTTCAAATTCTTTGTATTGGAATGTTTCATAACAAATTCCTCTGAGCTGGAGACTTCCGGGTACTTTTCCTATTCGTTGATCGAATCGAATCTACGAAATTCATCTTCTGAACTATCATCACTACCACTACAGTATGATTGCTTCAAGTGCTGACATAGTTAAACTAATTAACAATAGTTACGTACACACTCAAATTCTTAGATAGCTTCCCCTCGACTCGCCCACCTATGTGAATACTTTGGCGATCATTGACAAAAGTATTCGCATAGGTGGTCTAGATAGTTTCATCACAGGTTTTACACCAAAAAGAGTTTTAATTATATTTCAGTAATAAAGGTATATTTATGCCACAATTAAAAAATTTTGTACAAGAAGAAGAAGAAAGCTGCCATTTTAGAGGATTATGGAACCATATTGAAGGATGCATTTTGAGAAATAGTCGGCGCTTGTGAAAAATGGCAAACTTTTCGAATTATGAAGATGGACAAATTGAACATGGCGGTAACTTCCTCTTTTCAAATAAACCATCGGCATATTCTAGAGCCCCGGAGCACGGCCAGACTCATTCTTGGAAGAATCTCTTTTTGCGGTGGCAAAGGACTACCAAAGATTGCTCTTTATTATTATAAATGATGTGATTGAGTCTAATATAGCCTAATGAAATGTCCACAAGTGCCAACTTAAAATAACTTAATCAAATTTTCCTATTCAAGAGGACTTTCATGACATGGGGTTTGGGTTCCATACCAAATTTCAGTGGGAAACAAAGCTCATACAAAGAATACACACACTGAAAGATTTTTTATTTTGTAAATTTAGATCACGCATTCTAAATATAGTTTGCTGCTTTGATCTATTCTTGTAAGTTCTTCTATCTAAAATGAGGAGCTAAAAGATCTAAAATAATGAGATCGTTGAATTGATGTATTTAATAATGTTTTTTTATGTAATAAAAATAGATAAAAAATTCTTTATTTTTGTACAATTCCATCATTTTTAAGATCCGATCTCATTGAAAAAGAAGGGCACGGTTTTACGTGTATTTTGAACCATTTCTCTATTATTTAGATCGCTCAGCTTGCTGTGCGCTAAAAAATATACTCTTAACAATTTGAATGTTTTGATAGGTGGATGCGTTATGGGTTATTGCCGGAGAAGAGATGATGTTATTATCACAGGTACCGAATCCTCAATTTAGGCAAATTGTGTCTAACTCCCAGCTGAAGGACTGGATAGCTGGTAGGATGACAATATTGGGGATGAGAGATTGCAGATTTGTGTGGACCTACAGTTTATAGTGGGTTCCTAACAGACCCCTGTGTCACCGACTGTATACACCACGGCTTGGGTGGCGAATCACTATTTTATTGAACAAAAAGTGGCAGTTTTACCTGAGAATATGGTCGATATTGAAAATTACAAACGGCGTTAAGCGACCCAATTTTTTTCTAAACTTTTTATTTCACATTTTTTTATTTCTCAATAATATTTTCGTAATTTTGCTAGATCCCCATACTATAGAAAAATGAGAAATAAAAAGTTTTAAAAAAATTGGGTCGCTTCTGGAGCTCAAAAACCTAACAATTTTAAGTTTTCCCAAAATTCCTCAACAATGGTCAGTTTTGAACCAGTGGCATGGGGTTCAAACGTCATTTTACAAATCCCAAAAAAATCAGGAGAGTCAATGGGTCCAAAATGCAAAATTGAACTGGGAATACGGGGTTCATACGTCATTTTATATCACAGACGGTTGTGTGCACCTCAAGTACATATATTGATAGCATGTCGGAAATCACTTCAATTCTCAGGTATTTATGAACAAAAATACAAAGTAAATTCAACCGTCACTGGTAGGATTTGAACCTGTTCTTATGGATTGATAGGCAAGAGCTCTATCAATCAAGTTACCTGGGTGTTGAAACGTTTAAACAGAACTGAACAGCGACACCACATTCGGCTAGACAGACCCAGAAAAAGAACCATATTCACAATCTACTTGACATTGTACCCTCCACATTACAATTTATGCAAACCTTTTCAGCATTTCTCAGATAAAAAACCAAATATATCAAAACGGAATTTGTCGCATCATCTATTATAAAGGAAAAACCGTTCCACTTATGCAGTCTCAGAAAATGGATATGCAACGGGAAGCATCTTAACGCCATGAGCATTTAAAATCATGGAAAGAGAAAATCGGTTGATATTTAATGATTTTAAGGGCAGGTTCCCAGAACCGCCGTTCTTAAATCTCAATTGTTCTCG
This sequence comes from Mochlonyx cinctipes, assembly GCA_001014845.1. Lineage (NCBI taxonomy): Eukaryota > Metazoa > Arthropoda > Insecta > Diptera > Chaoboridae > Mochlonyx > Mochlonyx cinctipes. Next base: position 1,622 of record JXPH01008026.1, on the reverse strand, counting down.
AAAAGCCAAAAGTAAAAGTTTCTCAGTAGTTCTGGTTTTAGCGAGGGTTTTAGGCTACATCCTTTAAAAGTTCGTACAGTATACTGTAATAAATATCAAAAACCAAAAAAAAGAATGAAAAATGTAAAATTAATAAAACTTAAGCTGTCAAGAAAAAGAATGAAAAATAGATCTCGCATAAAATTCACACCGAGTTCATCAACCCCGTTTTGTAACAAAATCTACTCCACATTTTTTCTCCCCTATTTTTATCACAAGGACATTCATCTCAATTTAAGGCAATGAACTGTTAAGCACCAGATTCTCTTTCACAATAAAAAAAAAATACAAATGAAAGCACATTGGGTAAACGATGACATGACAGAGTGGAAATGGCTCGAAGGCATTTCCGGGAATCGCTTCAGCATCATTTACTATCAAATCTGGAGCATCACGCTTTTATATCGAAGACGGGATTTATTTTTTGAGCTTGTAACTATTTTGCCCAGGAAAATATACATTAAACTTCTTGAAGAATGGGATATGCGACAAAACACAGACGAGTTTTGTTAAGAAGGCGCAGCCTTCTCACACACAAAATCGTAATTTACACACCAGCCGGTCTCGATTTCGTTTACATAACAGAGAAAGAAAAAAATAGTTGAAATGGAATCGCGTCTGTACAAAAAAAAAAGCTTCGACAGAACAAGCACATCGAGAGTATAAACAGCCCCAAAAATAATAAAATGCGTAAAATGTGGATCGATAGAGGCAGACAGGCGTTGGAATGGGGCCAGACATTTTTGGGTTGTTTTATATTCATGCCGTGCCGCACACAAATATACATTCATATGTATTTTACCCTTAATTTTCCGTTTCTGCAAACCCCAAAATTCGCTCTCTTACTCTCTGTTTTTCTCTTTCATTTTTTTTGTTTATTCGCAAAACGTATTTTTAGGCTTTAACTAAAATTGAGACATTTTTCCCCACCCACTCCACCCCCTGTTCTTTGAATTTTACTAGAGATTTTGATCTGGAATGGGGTTTTTGGTCTCTTTAAAATTTAATTAGCAACACTTATTTTTATCAGTTCTGTTGTGGGTATTTTTATTGACACGCGATCTTAATTCACTTTCCTTTTATCAGATTGGAAATTGATTGA
>JXPH01007993.1:34612-45270 GCA_001014845.1 Mochlonyx cinctipes | reverse complement strand
ACTAATACCTACAAAGTTCTCTGAAATATGAGGACTCACCTGGTCCCAATAGGCCTTATTATTATTATTATGACATATATCGGACCATTCGTTCATGAGACATTTCAAAAAGATTGCTAGACTCTCAGAATATTTTGTATGAAAACTCGGAAAATTTGAAAATCTTGAACTAGGTAAACTAGAACCAAAAAATTGGTATCCAGGGGTTTTTAGGATGCTGAATTCAAAGGAAAAAAAGACTGTAAAAAGTGGTCAAAATGAAAAACTGGTTCATCGGTTCCATTGGAACCGTTCGTAGGAACTTAGGAGTGCCCCATAGAAGCAAAATTTATTTGTATTATCTCAGCATTTTAATATAATAAAAAACCATTGAAATTATACTATTTTTAAATCGGATGAAAATTTGTGACATTAGAGCAAATACCAAATTTTGACCCCTTGAGGGGTTTTCATAGGCTCCAATTATTTGTTTTTGTCTCCAAGAATTGAAATTGATTATTTTGTTTTATGATGAAAAGTGAAAGAAACTCTAAATCCAATAAATTGGTGGATAAAATTCGTATTTGGGGAGCAAATTGGGTCCTTCAAAACTCCTGGTCTAACTTTACCAAGTTACATCTGATTTTCATGTATTCACGAATGTTGAGTTCAAAGAAACTAAAATTATTTTATTCAATCTATCAAAACCGATCCCAGTGGAACCGATGAACCAATTTTTATCATTTTGACCACTTCTTACATGTCAGTTTTGAATTCAACATCCCAAAAAACTTCTGAATTTTTCTGGTCCTAATTTACCCAGTTCAACATTTTCAGATTTTTCGAGTTTTCACAATATACTATATTCTGAGAGCCTAACACCTAATACATTTGTTTCATTATAGTGGGGTTGATTGCTTGAAAAAATGAAGAGGAGCCTAAGTACGTACCAGTACCAGTACTCTACAGGTAAATGATAATTGTTTAAACCTTAAATTAGTTAGAAATGCTGATATTTAGAAATTTGAAGGCAATTTTTTTTTATTTTGTGCGAAACACGTGTATACGTTATGGAATAACAATTTTGGAAGAATTTCTATCAGAGATAGAATACATAAGAATTTCTTTCTAGAATCTCAATGTGTGTTTTGATGATGCAGTGCTGACTGTACTAAGGTGATATTATGTATTAACAACAACGTGGTCTATTTACTTTGCTGCTGCGTTGACTGTACTTTCACTATATTATGTATTAACAACAGGAAGGTCTATTTACTATAAAATACGACAAAATATCAAAATGTAAATTTATTTAGAACAAAGTTGTTGAACAGAAAAAACTGATTCAGATTCTGAAATCAAAATTACTGATAATTTATAAATTTTACTACGATTTCATAATAATTTTACGTTCATTGAGACGCAAGATTACTATTACTTGGTAGTCTATTTACTATCAATTAATAGTGAAATCAAAGTCAAATAAAAAGGACGCAAAGTCACCCACCTATCAAATCGTAGTAAAATTACTACGAAATTTGTTATCTGTGTAAGTCCCAAAATCTTATGTTTCCGCTTTTCGGATCAATCTCAAAATTGAAACTTAAGATTTATTTTGCATACATTTGTCCCGGAATTTTGAGCCTTAGCTGTCTCAGGCTTCTGGGCTCGAATGCAAAAGTTATCAGATTTATCAGCTGAAATAAAGAAACCATTCCATCGTAGTTCTTAAAAACACGAGTTTTTTAAAGTATTTAAAAGATCGTAGGACACCACAAAGTGGAATATGTACTTTTCATTCATATTTGTTGTATATTTTATTGTAAAAACTGGATTAAGACTTTGAAGATTTGAAGAGGATCGGAAAAGTATTTACAGAATTATCCAAGTCAAAGTCTGGTAATTGGAAGCATGCACCGGGAATCCTGAATTTAGCATAGGAACTGTTCTTGGGCACTTGCCATAAGCAATCTAAGCCAAACTCATTCCGATCACTAGAATTTGAGAATTCTGGAAGTGGCTGGTACCTACGAGCCTTCAGATTACGATGTCCCAGCGTCAGACTCTTTTAGAAACTATTTTTGGATACTTACTAAAAGCTTATATTCCAAATTTGAGCTCATTCTGATCACTAGAACTCAAGAATGCTGGAAGTTCCTGGTATACACGAGCCCTCAGATCCCGATATCCAGGGTCAAACTTTTTAGGAACTGTACTTGGGTACTTACCTCTACATTATGTTCCGAATTTGAGCTCATTCCGACCATTGATCTTGAGTTACAAAATTCTAGTGAGTTTGTATGGGGGCCCCCAGACCCGTGGCCCGATTTGGCTCATTAACGTACTTGAGCTTTTTTGTAAAGAAAATCCTTCACAGAAAATTTCTGCCAAATCAGTTAAGAATTGCGTGAGTTATCTACCGACCATACATACATACATACAGACACATTATTATAACCTTATCATCTATAGTATTGATAATGATGAAGAGCTAAAACGTAGTAAAGCACAAAGTGGATACATAGCTTTTAGCTTTTCCTTTTAATTTATTGCATATTTTATTACAGGAACTGGATATAGACTTAAACAAAGGACACAAATACAAATTTTGAAGAGAATCGGGAAATTACTTTCAGAGTTATTCAAGAAAGTCTGGTAATTGGAAGCACCAAGAACAGCTGAATTTTTCCCGTATTTACAATAGGAACTGTTATTGTAAACTTATCAAAAGCTTATATTACAAAGTTAGGCTTATTTCGATCACTAGAACTCAAGAGTTCTTCAAGAAACTGGTACATAAGAGCCCTCAGATCCCGATGCTCTAGTGCCGAACTTTTTAGGAACTGTTCTTGGACACTTACCACAAGATCATTCCGATCATTAAAATTCAAAATTTTTGAAAAATTCTGGTGAGTTTGTATGGCTCTCAGAAATCGTGGCCCGATTTGACCGCATAATGAACTTGTCGTTAGTGTTGTTGAGAAAATCCCCCACACTAAATTACAGCCAAATCGGGTAAGAACACACAAGCTTTTTTCACATTTCAGACCATTTGGAGCAACTTTTCTCGCGAGACCAAAATTTTTAAAATTTTAATGAATAGGTAAATAACCTTTATATTATATTTATATTTAGATATGATGAGAGACAGAAAGAAAAGCTAAAAAATCAGATTTTCGCCATCTTTTGAGCTCTAAGAAGGACCCAATTGGCTTTTAAAGATGAATTATGGGGTCTAGTAAAAATTAAACACGTGTTGAAACACATGAAACACGGGGTAACGTTATGAAATAACAATTTGAAAGAATTTTTATCTAGAATAGAAATTTTTTCTAGAATCTAAATATGTATTTTGTCGATGCAGCGTTGACTGTACTTTGGTTATAAAATACATAATATAGCCAAAGTACAGCAACAGAAAGGTCTATTTACTATTTTTTTTTTACAGATGTTCCTATAAGGGTGACTGGGGCAATGTCATTTACTGTTTGTTGTAGCTGCAGGAAATTGTTTATTTTTCTACTCTTGTTTGAAAGGTTTTGAATTAAATTTTGCACTCAGAAAAATATGCTGGATAAAACAGCATTGTGGATGCCGGTATAGCAAATTCAAACTCATGAGCTAAAAAAACGCTTGTTGATTCAACTGATTTTTCAACGGATCACTGGGCGTCTTTACTGGCGTTCGTCTTTCGAATCGGCCACCTAAAAAAGACAGTGTAATGGTCCTCTGGCTCTAGCTGTTAAAGTAATTTGTGTTTTCCGCAATTTTCATAGTGTATGTTATATCACAGACTGGCTGTTCTGTCTTCTATTTATAGAAATATCGATAATGCTGATTTATTACAAACTGAAAATCAACATTCCAATTCAATCGAACACAGTAGCAGCTACCGGGAATCGAAAGCGGAACCAAATGGATGAGAGGCTAGCATGCTAACCACTCAACCACTCGATCGTCAGATATACCTAGGTGAAAAGTCAACTGGCTTTTGCTGGTGAAATCGAAGGGTAATTTTTCTTAGGATAGTAGTTTATCTTTGAGCAATTTCAATCGAATTTGTTGCCACACCAAATACCCACTATACACAAACTTTGGCAAGTTATTTACTACTTACATCCTTACTTTTAGCCTTCTCCAACGGTGATACTGAACTGTCTCTAAAAGCATAGGCCATCTTTACGTTGGAGTGCTATTTTCTTCAAATCTAATGTACTGTTAAAGAAATAGTTGATGCCACTCTGAACTTCCAAAGTATTGAGCGACGCTAGGTGTTTTCCGTCCGTCTTGCTCTTCTACTACCTTGCGGGTTGTACACAACTGCTTGAGCATTAACAATAACGTTAATTTTTAAGCCAACTTTCGTAGTAGATTGTTTACTTTATGTTGCATGCCAACTAGTTTATGTGCTCACAACAGTTATGCTGCAAACATATTGATTTTGCTATTGCTGCTGCTGGTTTTGTCGAATTTATTAATTTCGGCAATTCCCAATGAAAGTTAATGAAACACCCATAGTTTTATTCAAAAATCATTAAACTTGCTTAAAAATATAGTTTTCAATAATAAAACTTGATACTTGTGACAAAAACACAAAACCACCTCACCTTTTCACCTNGGATGAAATGTCACATCACAGCAAAACGTATTTATTCGCGTCGAACCCTAATTTCAGTGGAAAATAATGTGTTTTAAAGTTATGCACACCCAAAAANCAACACGTCAGAAATATTGCCGAGTATTGTTGAGTGGAATATCAAATTCCTAATTAAAGTGGAAAATAATGTGTTTTAAAGTTATGCACACCCAAAAATAATGTATTAAGATTTGAGCATTAAAACAGTGCAAAAGTGGAGAAATATAGATTTAAAAGTTCGATATGAAGAAAATAAATGGAAAACAAAAACCAGCAATAGCAAAAGCAATATGTTTGAAACTTTAGCGTAAGCTAAATCTAGTGTCTCTCTGATGGTGTGCAACATTACTAAAAGAAACATTACTATTATTTATTTTTTGAAAAAAACATTTTACGTACAGTTTTTGGGCGCACAACAGAAAACCAATTTCAAAATTTATTATCAAACAATTTTGCAAATAGTTTGTGTTGCCACTATTTTAGTTCATCGAGAAAGGATCAATATTCTTTATAGAGGAAAAAAATACTTTTAATATTTTTTCAAAACATTATGTTTTCAAAATATTCACCCCAACCACCCCTACCCACATATTTCATAGAAACATAATTTATTTTTAACTCACGGCTTATGTATTATAAATCTATTTTTGTTCTTTTCTGACAAATTTTTTTTAACCTATACAAACGAAAAGTATTGCATTTAAGGGCATTTTTGTATATAAGTCATAAAATACACACTAAACTTTTTACCAAACTTTAATCAGTTGATTGGCTTGGATCGAAATTTTCCTGAGGTGTGGGACATTGACATTAACATCCAATGTTTTGATCTGAGTAAAATTCTAACCCAAACCTTCAGTAGTTGATGAAAGCCCGGGTCGTTAGAACTGAATTTTAATTCAGTATTTAAGTGTGTACCAAAACTTATGTACAAAATGGATAGACAAACATCTTTCCTCAGTATATAAATGGGAGGAAAATTATTATTGTTTCACTTCAGTTTAAGATTTGAAGAGCTCAGGATAATATTTGAATATTTCCATACAGTTTATTTAGTGAAATTTCATTAAAACCTCAAACCTTTACAAGGTAAGTCAAAGTGAAGAAAGTGCATGTGCTTTGAGATGTAGAAATCAATTTTTGAAATTTGTAATCTGAAATCTTACATTTGTGGAGAAATTCTTTATATTTTGATAAATATTTTATGTTTGTGGGTTAAAAACTGAAAGTCCGAAGACACATTTTGAATTATTTTTTGGTTTTGGTCTTGTTCTCGTGCTTTTGTTTAATTTTTTAGAGGTCGTTTTGGTGTAAAAGTCAATAACTTTTTTTTTTTGTTAAAAAATACAAAGAAAATTCTTTAATAAAAAATTGGGTTCTGTAGAGAGCTCAAAAACGAAGATATTTGAAAACATTAGTTTATGAGGTCTGGATAGACCCTAATTTTTTCATTTTTGTTAATCATGGGGTCCTAGAAAAAATTAATAAAAAATGAATTTGACAAATAAACAAAATATTTTTCTTATTTTTCTACCTAGTTCAAAAAAATACAAAAGATTATTTTTTGAGTTTCCAGAACCCTAACACAGCCCCAAAAACTAAAAGAAAAGCGATAGAGATACGATTTCAGAGCAAACATTTTGATTGTTACTCATGATCATTAGCGTGGAGCGATTTTGTGTGGTTTGTGGGAATAAAAGACCCTTCCGGAAAGTTACATTTTGGGCCCAATGGCATTCTTGATTCATTGTGACTTTTAAAATAATACGCGAGACCAGTCCAAAGTGTTCCGGTTCCGGCACAAATTTAAAAAAAAATTGTTTTGAATTTTTCGATCACACATTTTTTTTTTTTAATTTTGTTTGAAACCCACAATAAAAATGTGAAAGAAAATATTTGAAAAATTGGGTCGCTTCTAAGAATTTTTAGTTTTTCCCAAATTTCTCAACAATTTACTGTTTTTGAGGTCAAAAGGGACTCAATTTTCTTTAAAATATTTTCTTTCGTACCTATTTTAGCTTTTCTTTCTTTCTCTTTTTCTATCGATAGAAAAACAACTTATGTATAGGTTAAAATGTGAAAAAATTTGGTTCATCGGGCAAATATGCTTCACATAGTTTGAAACAAGAAAAAAATCAAAAAAATATATTTTTGTTTGTCAGAATGTCTGTGTGTCTTTATGCTCGATAAATTACGTAATATTCAACCTATTTGGCTGCAATTTAGTGTGCAGATTTTTCTCGGCAAAAGTACGGACGATTTGCTAATGGGTCAAATCGGACCACGAGGTCTGGGAGCACTCATACAAACTTACTAGATTTTTCCAGAATTCTCTAGTTGTAGTGATCGGAATTTGCTGAAATTTGAAATATAAGCTTTTGATAAGTATTCAAAAAGAGTATCAAAAAATTGGTGCTGCGACATCAATATCTGTGGGCTTCTATGTACATACAAGGAAAGTCCCATAACTCTCTTGAGTTATAATTATTGAAATAAGCTCAAATTTGAAATATGCGTCCTTTTGGTAAGTGTCCAAAAAAGTGCCTCTCCTAAATTTGGAATAACAACATCCATTTTGCAAGCTTCCAATTATCAGACTTTTGCGGATAACTTTGTAAATATTTTTCAGATCTTCTTCAAAATTTGCACATGTGATCTTTGTCCAAGTATATGAACCGAGTTCTTATCATAAAATAAACTATAAATAAAAAAAGAAAAATATTATCCACTTTGTGGTCTCCTACGTTTTCACATATTACGAGGGCCTTGCAGAATAAAAGAATAAAAAAATATGCAACGGAAAATGAAAACTTTGAACTGGTGGTTATTTTGACAATCCCAAAAAGCAAGGGTTTTATTGGGACCAAAATGCAACTTTTCGGAATCGCATTTTTACTTAGACTTCTGGTTATATTCTTTTAATACACCCTTATACCTAGTTTTTTACTTTAAACGGTAGTCGTGCACTGAAACTGATAAAAACTTGATAAGAAATAAATTTTAATTATTTTAATTATAGATGGCAATGATGATCCGTGACTGGGATGATTGGGAAAATCAATGGCGTGGGTCTAAAATGATGGACCAACAATTTGGAACAGGCTTATGGTAGATATAGTGTTAAATTCAAAATATTTTTTGTGTTAAAAAAAATTTTTAAATTTTTTTTGTTTTATGTCGTTTGACGAACAGGCTCAACGATTTAGCTTCCTCAATCGCACAATCAAACTCAGCTAATCCTATGCTTAGATCTGGATACATTCGTCCATGGCGAAACTTGAATACGTTGAAGCAAGAATCGGAAGCAACCTTGACTTTGGACAAAGATAAGTTCCAGGTTATTATGGATGTTCAACATTTTGCTCCAAACGAAATTACGGTCAAAACAACAGACAAGCATATTGAGGTCGAGGGAAAACACGAGGAAAAAGAAGATGAGCACGGATTGATCTCACGACACTTCAAACGCCGCTATTTGCTTCCAAGTAATTATTTAAATGTATTTTAGGCCACAGATTTTAACAATTTTTTTTCTTTGATAGACGATTCGGACGCAAAGGATGTCATCACTACTCTCTCTTCGGATGGCGTGCTAACAATCACTGCTCCCAAAAAGATTCTTGGATTAAAGGATGAGGCCAGAAAGGTTCCAATCAAACATACAGGACCAATCAGAAAGGAATTACCAAAGGAAACTCCACCCAAAATTAAGCATTCCCCTAAATAAGAAAAAGATAAATTAAAGTTTAGTTACTTTTTACTAACTCTATAAATAGAGTTTATTTGTCCCTAAATTAGCTTCTCTCGTTTTTGGAGTTTTTGTTCCGAACTTAATTATTGATAGTTCCCGTCAAAACGATTGTTCTGAAAAACTATAACAACTTTTTACAAGAAATATCAAAAAAAAATTAAAAAATCGACACAGAAGAAACTCATTTAGGAGAAAATAAACTTTATCTACGGGTGGAGGCTCTCTGTAAGAGGCGTTCCATAAGAAACTTTAGTTGCCTATAGAGTTTTTCAAATCATAGCAGACAAAACTATCTTTATACGAAAGAATTTCTCTATAAGCAACTCTGCTGGGTCCCTTGAAAGTTTCTTATGAAGAGCTTCTACCCGTATAGATATTAAAAGTAAGCGTACAAAAAACTGCCGTCATTATGACATATTTCTCAAATAAAAAAAGATTGAACTAAAAAAAGGAATAAGATTCATGCTTATTTATACTTAAATTTTTATTGAGCACCCTGTACTTCTCTCCAATTTAGCCCCTTAAATAAAACTCCAAGTTTTCTTCTACACTATTAAACGGCATCATAATGAAATACTGCCATTTAGAGCCGATTCACATAGATTTTGCATTATTGACAGGCATTCATTGACGAGCATTAATTGGATGGGACATTATTGACTGGAGCAATTGAAAAAAAAATCTATGTGAATCGGCTCTTACGCTATACAAATAATGTTATGGGCAATTTGTTTCAAATTATATGAACTTTTTATATGGGTGACCAATATCAAAAATATGCTAAATTCTAGCATTGGTATTCTCGACGCATTATGATTTTTTTTAATTTTCAAAAGTTCATTAATTTCAGAATTAGTATAAAATCCATATTCTAAAATAATGCTATATATCAGCATAATGCTTTTAGCATATTTCCAGCATTTTCCATACTACCAGATTTTAGCATATTGCTGCCTCATAATACCAAAATTATGCTAAGAATGAGCATATTATGCTAAAATTTAGTATTATTTTAGTATGAAATTTATACCAAATTTTAGCATTTACTAAATTTTAGCGTATTTTTAGCATAATTTTTGGTCGGGATGAACTTTTAATTATTTTAGGTTTTCTTTACTGAGTATCCTGACATCCTGATATTCTATGACTGACATCTAGAATAGAAATAAACAGATCCATTACAATACTCTAGACTGTAACTTTGTGGATCTGGGGATGGCGATCTGATTACAGAATTAAATCGGTAGAGAATATTTATCAGAATTGGACCAGAACAAGTCACCTGTTTCTTACCTTATTTGTCATAGAAGTTATGAAATATTCTCTTCGTACAAAATTACGCATCTTTTGGCCAGGTCACTTAACAAAAAAAAACGTAGGAAACCACCAAGTGGATTATGTAGCTTTTCCTTCATATTATTGTACATTTTGTGATAGGAACCTAACCTAAATCCAGACTTCGACAAAGATGATATGTGCAAATTTTGAAGACATTCGGAAAAGTATTTACAGAGTTATCCGAGAAAGTCTGGCAATTGGAAGCACCAAGATTGGATAATATTATCCCAAATTTAGCAAAAGAACTGTTCTTGGGGTACTTTGACATAAGCTTATTGTTCAAATTTGAGCTCATTCCGATCACTAGAACTCAAGAATTCAAAAAGTGGCTGGTACCTAGGAGCCTTCAGATCCCGATGTCTCAGGGTCATTCTTTTTTTAAACTGTTCTTGGGTACTACAACACAAAGATTATATTCCAAATTTGAGCTCATTCCGATCATGGAACTCAAGATTTCTATCAAATTCTGATAAGTTTGTATGGGGGCTTTCAGAGCCCGTGGTCCAATTTGGCCCATTATTTAATTCGTCCTTACTTTTATTGAGAACAGAATCCACAAAAATTTCAGCCAAATCGGTTGAAAGTATAAAACAGTACTGAACAATAGGGTGGAGCGGATTCACGAAAATGAGAAATTCAAAAAACATAGCCCCCAAAAAGTTGCCATTTGGTCCAAGGATGATCCTTGATTTTTTCACATTTTTGGAATTGACCGTTTAGCTAGTGTAGCTTATTTTTGGTGAAAACTACAAACACGGCGACATTTTAATTTTTTAGTTTTCACCAAAAATGACGGTCTTTTTAAGCTACACTAGCTCCTCTCTTGGACCGATCATCTTGAAGTGTTCTAAGAACTTGTATATTCTGAGTCCTTGTTGATTGTTATTGTACCACTAGTTCTTGAGATATTTCAAATGGACCGTTAGACTCTCAAAATATTTTGTATGAAAACTC
>JXPH01007971.1:12310-26073 GCA_001014845.1 Mochlonyx cinctipes | reverse complement strand
ATAAATTAATATTACATATCCTTTAGAGCTTTGGCTATTGATACTTTTTGTCGATAAAAAGGAAACTGGGACGTATCAAGAGATTATTGAACCAATATTTGTGCAACATAAAATCTAACTATGTGGCTCTATTTGTATACACAGTAGGGTATACTTCGATATTTCTGATAACGATTTATAATGAAAACAAGCTAACTACATAGGAGACCGGTTTTTGGCATGTTGAGCATAATCCGAGATTTTGCATTCGTAAAAAGCGGCTCAAATAGGGGTAGAAAGTAAGTTTTTGCAGAAATATCATAGGGCACAAAAGATATTGCCAAAACTTGTTATTTTAGGTGTGTAAAAATAAAAACTTAGTTTTAAGACATACATTCTAATTTCAGTTGTAAGCAGTGATGCTAAAGTGTGACATGCCAATGTAAATTTGAAATATATTATTGTAAGATCCAAATAAATAAAAACGCTACACAGATAATTTCAGAAACGATAATTTTTTAGTTCGTTAAACTATGAGAATAGTTCTTGAACGTGAATTCGTTATTTATGTAAAAAGAACTATAATAAAAAGTTAAAAGAACTTAAATAATAGTTTGTCTATATACGATGTGAACTAAAAAAATCGTTTTTGAAAAAGTGGTCACTTGCTTGTCCTGACCCTTCTCGTAAAGTTTGAAAATCGAACTAGAAATAACAGTTCGAAAGTCGAACTAAAATCAAAGATATCCTCAAAAACAATATATTTTATTGGTTAACTATCAGAATAGTTCTTGGACATGAACTCGTTTTTAGGGGAAAAAAGTAAAATAGATAGTAAAAGGAACTAAAAAAAAGGGAACTATTTGAACTAAAAAAAATCGTTTTTGAAAAAAAGGGTCAGCTGAATCATACTGAAAATATTAGTTCAAAGCTTGAACTAAAATTAATATTCGGTAGACTTTTGCCTGGGTTTTAGTGTAAAGAACACAGAACACATTAAACTTTCAGTAATAGTTAATAAACACAAACCCGTTTTTTAGGGAAAAGAACTAAAATAAATAGTTAAAAGAACTAAAAATTAGTTTGACTAAGGGAATCAAAATAAATCGTTTTTGGAAAAATTGTAGGTTGCTGTAAACCTTTAGCAATGTTTGAAAGTTGATCTAAAAATAATAGTTCGAAGCTTGAACTAAAATTAATAGTGAGTAGACTTTTACCTGGCTTTTGGTAAAATGTACTAACATTCTAGTTTGTAGAATTGCACTAAAACTTTAGTTTGCAGAATTATCTGTCTAGTCTTTTGCCTGGATTCTGGTAAGGAACTAAAATTTTACTTTTCATAAGCATCATTATAAAAAAGCTGTGTGGATGTTGGGACGACCCGAAGATCCGAATCGATAAAACTCTTCAAAAAAAAAGTTTAATGGTTGATTTACGTTTCTCAACACAGATAATTCTGGAAACTAAAATTTTACTTCCGTTCCACGAAAATCCAAGCAAAAGTTTGCTCACTATTAATTTTAGTTTGAACTGCGAACTATTATTTTTAGTTCAATTTTCCAACTTTGCCAGAAGGGTTAGGACACGGAACTGACCAGTTTTTCAAAAACACTTTATTTCTAATCTATTGTTTTTAGTTCTTTTAACTATTTATTTTAGTTCTTTTCGTGTAAAAATTGAGCTCGTGTTCAAGAACTATTCCGATAGTTTAAAAAACTAAAAAATATCGTTCCTGAACTATTTACAAAATAAACAAAAACTATAATAAATGAAGTTTAGCCAAAAAACTGTTTTAAAAACAATAAAGATCAAATATTTCTATCTTTGCCCTATATCGATGTTGGGTGTAAAATTAAAGCTTTTTCTCTCTCCATTTGCAATAGTTTAATTTAATTTTAGTTCATTGTATGATTGCAGTTGTAGTTAGTTGGGTACTTTTATTGAGCAACCATGCTATAGCACGCAATAATGGCGCATATTCTATATAAAAATACAGAGCTATTAAAAATAATGGCTCTTTTTTGCCATTTTTATTACCAAACAAATTCGACTTGGAATTTGGAAGGCATTAAATATGCAAATTAGAGATTTGCATTAAAAACAAATCGGAATACATACGTTTGATGTGGTTAAATTGAATGTTGCGGTTGCGGATAACAAAGGTTTTGTAGAGAAAGGAAACATTTAGCTCCCCTTTAAAATTAACTTGCAAACTTCCTCTTTTCACCCTCTTGTCATTCCTCAAACATAATTTTTATGGTTGAATATTATTTAAGCACTTTTAAATTACATTTTTTATTTCCACAACATTGTTTGGTTTAGTTTCTGACTAGGCAATAGCCCAAAAGTATAATAGCGTGATTGTATAATTATGCTTGTAACGTCAAGCATACAAAATTTATGTTGCTTTATAATTTATATCCTTTTATGTGTAAAACTATATCATATGTACTCATTGTTGCACTGCAATGCTATAATTAAAGTAGATTCTACAGCTAAAATTCAACTTTGTGTCAACGACAAATTTTGAATTAAAATTTAACTTACTTACTTACCTAAGGCCTATCCTATGGCCTAATGCCAAGTTTGGCGTGGTCTGCCTCTGGAGCAAGTCTCTTCCCGANACTTAACGGAACGGCGCCAAGTTTGGCGTGGTCTGCCTCTGGAGCGAGTTCCTTCCCGAGGACAGTACTCCAAAGCTTCTTTTGCTATAGATCCGGGTTCACTTGGACCTCGTCGTAGCATGTGGCCGATCCATCTATGTTTACGTCGCCTGATTTCTATCTCCTTACTAGTCATACCACATTGCTTCCATAATTCGAAAGCCTACCAGTTCTCTTCTTAATGTGGCATCAAGCGCTGCGTTGATTCTTTTCAAAATAGTTTTCCACAGGATTTTACTGGGAATGGACTGCTGGAAAGGATACCATCAACGCCAGGAGCATTTCCATTTTTCAAAGAAGATAATGTTACTTCGAGCTCCACTCTACTGGGTGGCTCAACATTAATCCTCGTACTGATGCTGACGGGTGCTGGAGCTGGATTTTGCTGGTTGTAAACGGGCTGCTCTGGATCGTCTGCATCAATAATAAAAACTTCGTTGAAGTGCTCCCACCACCTATACAGTTGCTCATCTTCAGTATGTAGGATGATTCCGTTCCTACCTTTCACGACAGACAGGACCGTCTTTTTGATCGGATTCACAAGCTCTTTAGTGATACTAAATAATGATTTAGAATCTGTACGTGCTGCAGCATTATGTGCTTGGGCTGTTAAGTCGTTCAGTGAAGGCGGTACATTGTGCATTTGCAGCTCTGCACACAATTTTATTTGGAGGTTCATTACACATTAACTTTGTTAAGTGTAACAGGGTTCGCGAACGCCTTATGCAACAAATACAATTTTAAAAAGAAGTTGTTGTCTTGAAAAAAGTTGCTTAATTTGGTCTAAAATACGGAAAAAGTTTTTGTTTCGAAAAACCTCAAATGCAATGTTCAATGATTCGAGTAATTTTAACCCGATTTTGCTGAAATTCGGCTAAAGACTTTAACATTAAAAGTAAAAACGGGTTTGTTAATGAACAAAATCGGTCAGGGGGCCTTGAAACAAGCCAGAAATTCTTAGAAAATATATGGAAAATTGAAAGTTTGGATGGCTGTAATTTGTGCATGCTCCCTAAAAGTAACGTAAAATTAAAATAATTACTGTTCATAACTGTACCCTCGACCCCAATAAATTGGTAAACTGAGCCATTCAGTGTATATAAATAACACATAGGTTTCATCGATTTTTTTAGTGTTTGTCTGGAGAAAATGGTAATTTATAAAGAAAAACAGATAAAAATATAAACGAAACATTGATTCGATTATTTATTGGCTTGATTTCGTTTTCATTTGATAATTATTACTGCCTTGGATTACAGCTTAGAGGAAAGAGAGAGGTCATGAATCAAAATTTGCGCTTTTTTCTCGTAATAGAATTTATTTTGTTGAATGTTTGGTGTTAGACACACATTATTCATTGTTCTTACCATAGCAAGTAAGAGGTTGGGAAAGAGGTCGAATCCATAAGGCCGAGTTTTTCGAGTTTTGACATTTGGCCGAATCATATATTTGGGACATTTGGCCGAAATTAAAAAATAAGTAAATTTATAGCTTATTTTTGATTAGAAAACCCCACATAATGCAGCCTTTTTTCAAAGAATTTTTTTAGTGATTGATATTAATAAAATTAATATTATTCCACACATTCATGGCTGTTAAAAGGTGCATCGATTGTTGCAGCACAATTTCTAGTTCACCCACTTTGGTTAGATTTGAAGCTCTCAAATTCACTGGGTCGAATGCTATGTTAGAGACATTAACCAGAGACCTGCCAATAGAATACATGAAATATTTTGATTAGATCCATTTTTTGCCCCAGTCTCTGTGGTTGGTTGAATTTGACTATCTTGAAAACACATACAAATAAAAATTTACTTGACGCTTTTATTTCTCTTCCGCACTTACATTTTGAGAGAGAAGGCACATGACAATAATAAAAATAAGAAGTTTAATTGGCAGGTCTATGGATTTCAGTGTCTATAGTATTAGTCAATATTATTCAGCCCACTGAATTTGAGAGCTTTAAGTCAAACCCAAGTGGGTTAATTGGAAATTGTGCTGCATTAATCGATGCACCTTTTAACAACCATGCACACAATGCACCCTTTTTAAAGAAAGTTATTTTTTGCCGATAATCAAAAAACCTCACATAATTAACCCTCTTTTGAGAATTTTAGTGATTAGCATGGTTGAAAAAAGGTGCATCAATTATTGCAGCACAATGTCTAATTCACCCACTTTGGTTCGATTTGCAACTTCAGAGGGCTGAATAGTTTTATCAATATTATTCAGCCTACTGAATTTGACAGCTTCAAATCAAACCAAAGATGGTGAACTAGAAATTGTGCTGCAATAATCGATGCACCTTTCAACAGATTCCGTGATTAGGATATAATAAAATTAACATTATTGCACACAATGCACCCTTTTTCCCTAAATTGATTATGAATTTTAATTGAAGAAAGTTATTTCTGCCCATAATTAAAAAATCCCACATAATGCACCATTTTTGCTAGTCCTTTTTGCATGCAATGTTTTTCTATTTCACCCAACTGTCGCAAGGTAATATTTTATTCCTATTTCGGCCAAATGTCCCAAATATTTTTTTCGTGATTCGGCCAAATGTCCAAATAACATTTTTCTGTTCGGCATAATGGGATTCGGCCTTATGGCATTTTGCCAAACGGGCTTCACCAAGGGTAACAAAATCAGCTAGTAATAAATAACAAAACTATATTTAAATGTATCAAAACATTTATTAAAACCTCATTGAATGAGGTGCTTGCTGAGAGGTAAGAATTGTTCTTGGCTGAAATTTTGCTTGAATTAATTATTGTCCTAAATTCATTTATCAATTTTGAGCCCAATCTGTCAAAGCCTAGTATGTCTCCCATACAAAGGTTGGGTAAATAACTAAAAACTTCGATATGGCGAAATTTATGGCATTTGAGAAGCGCCCTATGTCCCTCTTCAGCCATTTTTATGTAACCCGGACATTGAAATTTCTTTATGCTAATAAATGGTCCAATTACTTCATTGAAAGCCTTCAAACTAGAAAAGTAAAGTTTAGAGTATTGTACTGGATCTGTTTATTTATTTTATTGCCATCTGTTTTCAAACTTGTTTTTCACACTATTTTCTATATTCCTTTGTCCACTTGAATCGATTTTTGTATTATATGGAGACGTAAAGTTTTTCCTGACCTTTTTCCAATCAATCTTCTTAATTGAACTGGAAAAAGCTTAGTTTGGGCTTCTAAATGGATATTTTTACGTGTTTATCAAGAATATTTGCCATTATTTCTTATTTTTCTCGTATTGAGTGATAATTTACTTTCAAAAGTTCACTGAAACGAAAAAGTATTGTTTTTGATACACCAACTTTTCTACAAAGCATAATAAACATAATTGGAAATGAGAAGCCAGAAATTGGCTTTTGAATTAATGATTTGTTTTGATTGAGAAATTTTTTATGGCGACACAAATAAAAGCCAAAGGAAATGTCCTTAACAACGTCCAATTATTGTGACATTTCATGTTTTCCATCAGCTTGATTTACAATGTTATCAGCAAAATTATATCGACATGAGGCATCAATTACCTACGTATTGATTACATTTCAGGTTTACTATATATATTTCATATTATATTATTGTTATTAAATATAGATAAATAACCGCTTAATTATTTTATTATCGATAGTAATTTGGTGGAATTAGATTATAGCCAGGGGATGATGCAGGGGAAAATGGTATACACTAATGGGTGCCATAAATCTACAATTTGTATTTAGTATATGGGGTAATACTGCACTTTACTTTGCGTAATTTACGATTACGAATTTGTTTATAACTTAATCCAAATTTATTGTCTTTTATACCCTTTAAGTACTTACTTACTTAAGGCCTATGGTCCCTTGTGGGCACAGCCGGTCAATAGTACTTTTCCATCTCGTTCGATTCCTAGCGGTTGCTATAATGTCACCCCACTCATCATTGCGTACACCCAACTCTGACTTAACGGAGCGGCGCCAAGTTTGGCGTGGTCTGCTTCTGGAACGAGTTCCTTCCCGAGGACAGTACTCCAAAGCTTCTTTTGCTATAGATCCGGGTTCCGTTGGACCTCGTCGTAGCACGTGGCCGATCCATCCAAGTTTGCGTCACCTGATTATTATCTTCATGCTAGTCATACCACATAATTCTATGTTAGTAATCGTACAAGGCCATCTTATCGGAAGGATTTGCCGAAGCAGCCTTGTCGAACACCATTCTTCACGGGAATAGGGTCAGTGANAAGCATCCTTGTCGAACACCATTCTTCACGGGAATAGGGTCAGTGAGCCTATTCTGATGTACAACGTGGCAAGTGAAGTTGTCGTAAGTTCAGATCAATAATCTTTGGGAACTCCTTTAAGTACTTAGTTGGCCAAAAAGTAATTTTGATCAGCCGAAAATTAAATTTTGAGCGGTCGAAAATTAAATTTGAGCTGCCATAAACTGTGTTCCCGGTCATTTACATGGCTTCTGTCACATAATCAACCCAGCAATGTCCAGACCACGGTGGTAGGCATAGTTTGCACACTGCTGGGTTGATTATGCGACATTTTTGGCCGTTCAAAGTTTAATTTTCGGTTGGTGAAATTTTCATTTTGGTTCGCCAATTTCCATTAAAAAAAAACTCTCAAATCTGCTAGTTTTGTAAACTTTTCAAAAAACTTGTCATAATCATTTACAAATTTGTTCGATATTGTCCTTGAGCTCCTATATAACGTTGTTGGTATGTTGACATAAACCAACGACTTAAAAATAAATAAAAAGAAATCCAACGGCGACAAATCACTTGAGCGATGTGGCCATTCGACCGGACCATTTCTAGAGATTACACGATTACCGAACTTCCTCTTCAATAGATCAATTGTTTGACCAGCTGTGTGTCATGTGGCACCATCATGATGAAACCACATATCTTCACTGATGTCAAGTCAATCCAATTCTGGTCAAAAATAGTCTTCCAACATGGCACGATAGCAAACTCCATTGACCATAACATTCTCATCGACGAAAAAATACAGTCCAATCACACCCCGGCGTAGAATTCACACCAAACGGTCACTTTTTGTGGATGCTATTTAGTCTTTTGAAGCACATGTGGGTTGTTTGTTTGCTGTTCAATAACGCATATTTTGCTTGTTGACAAAGCCATTAAGCCAAAAATGAGTTTCGTCTTTGAAGATGATTTTTCGATGAAGTTCATGATTTTCTTCAACCTTTGCAGAGCTCAATTGAAGAAGTTTCGGCGCTTCAAATAATCAAGAGACTTCAGTTCTTGAATTAATTTGATCTTGTAAGGGTGTTGGCCAAGGTCTTTACGCTAAATTCGCCACAATTTGGTTTGAAAGATTCCCAATTCCTGTTTACGGCGTGTAATTGACCGATTTGTCTCATTTTGAACTGAAGCCACTTACGGCTGTGATATTTTTGGTACTTCGAATGGTGCGTTGTCTGACTGGCACAAGAACATACAATAGGGAATATATTGACTCGAATTTATCCACCATAGCACGCACAGCCTGATTATTACGACCAAAAACTGGAGAAAGCGGTCTTAAAGTTGCGACCACTGACTCAGAATTTCGGTAGTAAGTTTAAATAACTTCGATACTTTTTAGCTCGTAAAACTATCAAAATAGTTGAATAGAACTGTTAAAAAACCTTATTTTTTACAATTGTTTTTAAAGAGAATTCTTTAAAATATGTAAAAACCGGTCCTTGGAATTTGTTGTCTCAGTAGCACCCCTTAAACCTTTATGAATTGGACTCTCTTGTTGTTCTGATGGTCAGAATTTTCCAAGAGCATTGAAATATTTCATATATTTTTTAAAAATTATCTTCAAACCACGAATAAATGATGAACTTAAAGTTAGCCAGTTCAAAAACAGTTCTTATGCTAAATTTGGGAAAATATCATCCGTTCCTAGTGCTTCCAATTAATATACTTTTTTCGATAACTCTGTAAATATTTTTCGATCTGCTTCAAAATTTTAACATGCGATCTTTTTCTTAATCCAGTTCCTATCATAAACTACAATAAATAAAACGTAGGACACCCCACAGTGCATTACGCAGCTTTTGATTCAGACATATTGTATATTTTGTGATAGGAACTGGATTCGGACTCTCACAAATATGATATGTGCAAATTTTGAAGAGAATCGGAAAAGTTTTACAGAGTTATCCCAGAAAGTCTGGTAACTGCCAGCACCAGGAACGGATAATATTATTAGAAATTAAGCATGGGAACTGTTCTTGGGCACTTGACATAAGCTTGTATTCTAAATTTGAGCTCATTCCGATCACTAGAACTTAAGAATTCTGGCAGTTCCTGGTACATATGAGCCCTCAGATCCCGATGTCCCAGAGTCAAACTTTTTTAGGAACTGTTCTAAGATACTTACAATATGCTAATTATCCAAATTTGAGCTCATTCCAAACAAGAATTCTAGAAGTTCCTAGTACACAGGAGCCCCCAAATTCCGATCTCGTAGGGAACAATTTTTTCGTGCTACAAGATTATGTTCCAAATTTAAACTCATTCCAATCATTGAGTCCTACAAGATTTCTGGAAAATTCTGGTGATTTTTCATCGAAGCCCCTCAATCCCGTGGTCTGATTTGCCCCAAATTTGTTTACATCACCACTCTCTTTTTTTTTAATTTAATTTTTAAATGACATTTTTGCTTGCAAAATGTGAATATGTCTGAACCTACGGACAATCCATCTGAGGGCTTAAAAAGTAAAATAAAGTAAACGAAAATTCTGAATGAATAGCTGCTAGTTTCTCTCTCTCATTTTAAATATTTTATGTCTTACAAAGTTTTCCATCCTAAAAAGCTTTCCACTTTGCAGATATTTCACAGTACATTATAAAATATAAAACAGCAAATTTTCTCCCAATAACTGACAAGCATAAAAAGTTTAATCTCAAGTTCTGAACATTCGCATCAACCATTTTGGTGCTCTCTCTTTAATACCAAGAATTCGGTGGAGTAGAATAGGCAAGAAGAAAATTATTTATGGTTCAAAAAAGACGGCAAACTTTTATATTAATTCCTCCAAACACCCAACATTTTAAACCTTGAACGATCGTCACCCGTATCCGACATCAAGTAGCGGTTGATATGAAAACCCAATTGAACTTAGTTTTCTAAAGTTCTGATACTATACAAAGGAGTTTATTTTCACAGAAAAGAGCAAAAGAAATAAGATTGATGAGGTTTCTTGGAAACTTTTTGTCGATAAATTAGGATCAGCATTGATTCGATGGGGGATTTGATTAGTTATACTATTATTATTGATTTCTTTCTTTTTTATAAAATTATTGTAATTTTTTTTTGATTTAAACTTATTTTGGTATTTTGCTGGTGATATTGATGTGAAGAGATAAACC
Source organism: Mochlonyx cinctipes (assembly GCA_001014845.1). Classification (NCBI taxonomy): domain Eukaryota; kingdom Metazoa; phylum Arthropoda; class Insecta; order Diptera; family Chaoboridae; genus Mochlonyx; species Mochlonyx cinctipes. The sequence goes on along the minus strand of JXPH01007971.1, from coordinate 16,046 downwards.
ATAATGGTGATTTTTTCTTGCGGAGTGTCCTCAAATTTGGAAAGATTTTAGTAAGTATCCAAGAACATTTCCTAACCAAATTTGATCCTAGGGCCTCAGGATCAGGGTATTTCTATTCATCAAGAGTTTTCAGGTTTAATGATCGGAATGTGCTCAAATTTGTGCACCCAAGAACAGTTCATATCGTAAATTGGCATTGATACCATCCGTTCTTGGTGAAATACTTTTTCCAATAACTCTCCCTATCAAAAATCAGATCTTTGGGGATGATGATGACAAAAGTAAACTGAAATTTTGAAAGCAAAATTTAAATTGAGACTTTGAGAGACTTTGGAGAGACTATGGTGAGGTTAATGAAACTGGCCTTTGGGAAATTTAACCATAGTCTATTTTAGTACACGCATAGTCCCAAATTGAGATTTTGGGANGACTTTGAGAGACTTTGGAGAGACTATGGTGAGGTTAACGAGACTGGATATTGGAAAGTGTAGCCAGTATACGCATAGTCTTAAATGGGACTTTGGGAGACTTTAAATACACTATAAAATAGACTATGGGCAGACTTTGGCAAAGTTTGGATTTTTGATAGGGCTTATGATCCTCATCGGACCTTTTTCAAAATTTGCACATTTGCAATTTAAAATCAAGTTCCAACCATAAAAATTCTGGAAATAAAGAAGAAAGGCTTTAATCCTTATTCTGGTTTCCTGCGGTTTTCAAATTAAATCACTGAAGATCTGTGGTTTAGCATTGTTTTAATAGCAACAATAGCAGCAGCGGTAGTACAAAATGCACCTGTGCTGCTCATAAATATACCCCAAGCCTCTGTAAGTGGTTCAGTTTAACCTGTATAGAACACTTCTTCAGCACAAAATGTCAAATTATGTCAAATGACGTTCGAATGAAAAACTTGCGATACATGAGAGTGCAGCACAAACAGTTTGCAGAACAGCGTATAAAAAAGTCTATAAAACAAACCATGCAAATAAATGTCAGATACTGAAACGTAAAACTTTGCTATTTAAATATATTTTTAATGAAAATGTAACAAGTTAAAAATAATCTCTATTCCATTTATCCCATATAAATTCTAATAGACGAAAAAAGGTCCGGAGAGGTCACTGAAACTCAGGGGTTTGAATCGATAGAGGTGGTGTCATTCAGTTTATTATACTACGTCAAAATCCGGGGACTTGGAGATCAACTGCTATAGGGTGATTTCAAAGTGTTAAATTTTTCCATTATTCTGCCCATGTTCGCATAAATGGCCCAGTTGCATTTTCACCATGTTGAGAAAAAGACGATTGAATACTTTTGAATATTGTTTTGTTTTTCCGCTCCTACCAGTACTATATCCCGGCGCTATTATACAAAATTTTGTAATTGTGCCATAAATATACCTTTGTTACTGATATATAATTAAAACTTCTGTTTTTTTGGTGTAAAACCTGTGATAAAAGTATTCGCAAAAGTATTCGCATAGGTGGCCGAGCGCGTGCTGTGTGTAATACAAAAAGTGTGCGTCGTAATTCGGTTAGTTGACCTCTCCTCGGTCCCAGCTGTCACTTTCGCTTCTGTTTGATTTTCCGAAAGTTGAAATATCGCGTATTATTAGTTGCTTTTAAATTTACATGTGATGAGAAAGTTTTCGCGTTGTAACTACTAAGCTAACTCAAAAACGATGAAAATGCAAATAGGCCATCTATGCGAATATGGGCAGTATAGGTCCCCGTTGGTGGTTGGACAAATTAATTTCACTATCAACCCCTGATGTTGACTGAGCTTGGCTCAGAGATGCCCGAGTTGATTGGCTAAAGGTGTGAGTTGAAAATTTGTTTTCTGACGTATCCCTATCAGTGAATATTACCTCGGGCACGTCTGAGGTAAGGAATCCATAGTGAATATAATTTGAACAGCTACAGATGAGAATCAAAAATTTTAACCCTTGATCTCGTCCTAGGAGTAGTATAATAAAATGATGCCCTCTCACTTTTCTCTAATGTTTTAAACCCTTAAATTCCGGTGACTTCTCCAGACTTTATTTTCGATCGCCCGTTTCATCTTTAAATGGATTTTGGAATTTGTAAAAAATTCAAATTAAATATTCAAATCATGTTCGAAAGTTTTTTGTGTGCTTAAATTTGGGAAGCTTTTTTTTTAAATTATGTACTTTTGGCCATACACACACATCATATGAAATGGATATAGCTCGCAAAAGTAACACTGTTTAAATATTTTAAAGCAATTTAAACATCATAATATGCGTAACCTGAAATTTTATTTTTATTTTGAACCTATATACACTGAAAAGTTCACATCCTTATTTTGAGCTTTTTCCTCTTTAAATTATCTTCTAGTGTTACAAATTAAACTGGTGTGTTTTCGTTTACCATAAATTTAATTAGGAAAAATCGAAACTGAAAAAGAGTAAAATACATTTTGTTTTCCATAAATAAACCACCCACGAGATGTATCATAAATAAACATAAATAAGACATATGAGTTATGTTTTTATTTATAATAAAATACCATGCGTCTCCCCTCCCACATCTGCGTCTCATCACCGTTACCTTCCTTCTTGTTATAAATCTAATCAAATTAAAAAAATAAATATTTTGCGTAGTACCTTGCTTTACACCAATGCCAACAAACAAATTAGAATAAATTTGGAAATCATTCGATCCAAAAATTGAAAAGGAAATTAAATTTAATTGAGTATTTTTGATTTTTTTGGGTAAGGAAATTTATAATAGCAGGTAGAGAAAACATCAATGTCATGTTGTCGTGGTTGTAGCAGTGGGTGGTGTGAAGAGTAAGATTGGCATCGGAAAATAAATATTTGGAGACTCGTTACATAAAAATGTGAGGTTGAAAATTTTTAGCATTTTTTTAGTATACAAAAAATTCCTTGGGTTTATCCTAAACCGAAATGGGCTTTAAGTATGCTTCAGGTATTTCTGCAGAACAAACAAATCCGACAAAGGTTCAAAGTAGTGAAAGTTTTGGTTAAGTCTATGACTAATTTATTTAAGGTTCAGTTGAACACCTTTCCGGAGTTCGAACAACTCTAAAAAAAATTAAATAAAGGCTTTTTGACTAATTTGAATTCTAATTTAAGGTTCAATGGAGTCAAATCGGGAGTCGTCCAACTATTAGAATATTTGTTAGGGTTCCCCAGACTTTCACTGTAATATAATAATAATAAAGCCTACGGTACCATAGGGACCAGGCCTAATTTCAGATGATTTGCTACACACTCAAAAAAAGTCCCAAATCTCGGCATAAAACACCCGATATTTCATATGTTGAGTATTTGGATTCTCAATCGGGACAATATCTTAGCTTTCAAAATTAGAATTTTTTTATTAAAAAAATAGCCCATACCGAGATTTGAGCTCGTGATCCTTCGCTTCCAAAGTTACTGCTCTGACGCATTTGCTAAGGAGGCATATGATAAAATTTCCAGATCCAAATGCTAGTCGGGTTAAAATCAACCCGAATAAAGTACCCGTTTTTTAGTTAGGGGTAGGTATTAGTGGTCTTACAGTTTATTGTGGATTCCTAGCCACCACAACTTTGATGGCTAAGCCAACTTATCAATTCGTGTTCAAGTTTTGCTGCAAAGAAACTATCACCAATGATGAAAAACGCAAAGCTAGTTTCATCGTCACGGGTCAAGTTTGAACTTTGAACCCGTACCGTAAGGTTGATAGGAACATGCAGAAAAATTCTTGTT